>CAJHQP010000340.1:0-209335 GCA_905132765.1 Moricandia arvensis
AATCATGCACTAATTCCATAATTTAAAATACTGTTAAACTTTTAAATATCTATTTTTTTATGCTAGCTAATTTTATATTCTAAACAATTATTTTGTTTATTTTAATACACAAACTTTTAAAATGATACCCACTTTAATTTTTAAATTTTTATTTAATCAAATACTAATAAGTTGCAAACGGAAAAATAAAAATTCTCTAAAATTTAAAAATAATCTCAGAAAATTTTAATTTTATTTTGTGTTTTAATAAATAAAAATAGATAAATATTGTATAATCTTAAATTTTGTATAATCTTAAATTTTGTAATAAATTTATTAATTTTAAATACTGTTTGTTGTTTGAAATAGAAAACATATTTTTTAAAATTAAAATTTTAAAATTTTCTCCCTAATTTATCGTGCACTGCACCTTTAAATGTTATGTTTACACCCTTATTTATCATGTACACGTATATTTTTGAAAATAAAGCTTTGCAGATATCTAGTCGATCGTGACATGTGCAATCGAGTCGTATTATGTCTATGCATGGATATCTGGCCTTTACATATGATGTTGTAGTTATGATAATTTTGTCAGCTATAAATGAGCTTAAGGGATCTTTTCTAATCAAATTCATTCAGAAATTATAGGCATCGGGCTTAAGTCCATCTTGGAAAGGCATGCTCAATCATCAAGTCATGAACACGTTTGTTTTGATCTGTGAACAAGTTCATCATCGTACGTAACAGAGCATAAAGTGATCAAATATTCTTTGAAGAAGCATCACATTTAATATTTTCACATATTTTAAGTACATGATAGATGACTTGATTCTTCATTTAATTTGTAATTCCGAATCCGAAGGGGAAGAGAGGATCGTAGGCTGAGTCGCCAACGTTCATCGGAAGCTGAGACACACTCTTCATCCACGTGCGAGGCAAAGTGCCAGTGAATGGATGATCACCAAACAAAACATCAGCGACTCCTTGTCCTTCGGTTCCAGGAAGCCAAGCGACCGCAACAGCGTCGATTAAGTCAACGTACGCCTCGATCATGAGAGGACGTCCTGTGACTAGGACCACTACACACTTCATACCACCACCACACGTGTGGCGGATCGTGTCTGGACCTGGCGCGATAATGTTTAGAGTGGTGCTGTCCCCTCGTGTCTCTGCGTAAGGAGCTTCACCTACGACCACAATTGTGTATGCTGCGTCGGCATGAAGCTTAGCTGTATCTTGGTTTGGTTCCTCCACGTAGACAACTTCAGTGGTGGGATCCACTGTTTTCATGATACCTTCCAAGATTGTAGTTCCTATATATATTTTTGAAACAACATTTAGAATAAAGATCCCTATATCATAATGCATGTCTAATATTCTACGTATATATCTATAGACATTTATTTGTATTACTGTACCTCTGGTTTTACCGGTAGGAATATGCATGGCTTTGTTACGAGCGATGTTTTCTCCAGTTCCGTTGAATCCTTGCCAAGTGAGAGTAAAGCCACCACATTGCCAGCCCATGTTGTTAGCGTGTGCGCCCGCAACAACGATCTTCTTCACCTTCTTCGGGAGCGGAACAACTTTGTCCTTGTTTGTCTTCCCGTTCTTTAGAAGCACCATTGATTTCCTCACCGCCTCTCTGGCTACTTCTCTATGCGCCTACAATCAACGCTAAGTTAACAATCCCACATGACTTGTGTATATATAATAAGACTAACTGTAACAGTTTGCCATGGTCAGAGGATAGATTTGAATTTACCTCAGATCCGAACTCGGTGGCAAGAGTTTCCTCTGCCATTGGATTCTCAAAGAGACCGAGAGAGAATTTGACCCTCAAGACTCTTCGAACAGCATCATCTATACGGCTCATAGGAATGTATCCACCTTTCACTAGGTTTGTCAATTTTTCCAAGAACTCTTTGTACTCCCATGGAACCATAACCTACATTTTTAAAATTTCCTAATTCTGAGTCTAAAAATATATAGCATAACAAGAACCTGTTTATTGATTCTTAAATTGAAAAAAAAAAAGAATGAAAGAAAGAAGAGAGCCAACCATGTCAATGCCGGCATTGATGGAAGCTTCAATAGAGTAAGTGTAATTTGCTCTATGTGGAGTTGTGATCCTATCGATTCCAAGCCAGTCAGAGATAACAAAACCTTGAAATTTGAGGGTTCCCTTGAGGTAATCAGTGAGCATTGCCCGGTTTGCGTGCATCTTAACACCGTTAAGACTAGAATAAGAAGCCATGATTGATGCGATCCCTTTTTTAACCGCTAGCTCGAAAGGAGGCATATGGACTTTAAAGAGAGTATCCTTGTCAACCACAGTGTTGTTCTCATTGATTCCATTTACCGTTCCTCCATCACCAACAAAATGTTTGGCGCAGCCAGCCAGTTTAGTCCTGGTCGCGTGGACATACATTTTCAAATTAGATAACTAGCGATCAATATCATTAATATTTAGATTTTAATTATTAGCTTTATTTCTTGGTTTACTTGAAATCAGCGACGTAAGGAGCATTTCCTTGTAATCCATCCATGATACTTTCGGTCATCATATTCACAAGTTTCGGATCTTCACTATAGCTCTCATAGCACCTTCCCCATCTAGGATCTCTGCATACCGCAACACAAGGCGCAAAAGCTTGCGCGATTCCTGTTGCTTTTACTTCAAGCGCCGTGATAGCTCCGATCTTTTTAACTAGTTCAGGATCCCTACAACAGCAAGCATTCACATCCAATCAAACTTATGAAACACCACTATATGCAGGGATGGATCCTGGCCAAGCTCCATCCCTGACTTAAGAAATGTTTAAGACCCCCAAATTCTCAGATGCGGCCCTGACTATATGTAGTTGTTACGTTTCATGTAAGAACATATATACCTAGTGGCACCGAGACCAACGTTGTGGGGGAAGATAGTGGCATTAATAAAAGTGTTATGGCCATGAACTGCATCAATAGCGTAAAGCATAGGGATTCCAAGCCTCGTGGAGAGACTCAGTTTCTGCATGGTGTTCGCTAGTTTAACTCGCTTTGATGGACTAGCCCCAGTATCATAAGGATTGCTCAAAACACTTCCTATACTCATGCACCAATACAATCATAAATCATTTTTATTCGGAGTTTCGATATATAAGTTATAAGAAATGGTTTTGTTTTGTAACATACCGATCATGTACTTTGTGAATATTTCTGGGCCATTGGGCATAGAGAAGTTGAAACGATCAACTTGACACATTTGACCAAGTTTCTCAGGTAATGTCATCCGTGATAGCAAGTCTTCTACTCTCTCTTCAACCGCTGCTTTTGGATCTTTGTACTTAATGTAACCTCTGGCGGCTGCGGTAGCGTCTCCATAACGACCGGCGAATAATAAAGAAATTGCCACGAACAAGAAAAGATTTTTAACACCGGCCATTGGTGGAGACCCTCTCCCTTAATCTTTGAGAATTCAGAATATTAATTTTCCTAAAAATAGTATAATAATATTTCTAAATCCTGAATTGAACGTAAACATGGATGCATCAATTTATAGTAATTTCCTTTTCTATAAAAACAGGCCGCTAATTTATCTCAAACTGCAAAATAGTTACCGGCTGTTATTTCTTGGCGCTCTAATTTTGAACCGGACAGTTGTGTGAGCTTAATGTTAGAATGGATATTAACCGTCGATATATGTTTTTATCTCCCCCCATCAACGACTTACCGTTTTCTGTTTAACGAAAACAAAATTACCTGTAATTTAGGGCCGAGGTTTTAGTTGGGCTTTGTATTGTTACGGCCCAATTAGGATCAGACAAAGATAGCGAATCTATCAAGAGTGTTGTTGTGTCTTGACATTTTAGGACAAAAAAAATTACGCGTCTAGAACAAGACAGGCAGGCATGTTCTGTTATACATTTCAAATATTTTTAAAATCATTATTTACTTCTTTATAATCCAAATCTAATGCCTTTTTTTGCTTCTTTTAATGCTTTTAAATCTCTTCGTTAATCCTTCCTTTTTACGTGGTTAAATATCAAAAACGCGTATAATTAATTTCTGTCGTCATTACAAATCACAAACACCAGAAATCTCGTTAGATTTTCCTTAAATTTCTCTGATTGTGTCTGAATCTAGACAAGATCTGTGTTTTGAAAGGAGAAGAGAAAGAAGAAGATGATAGAGAAGTGCTTAGGAACGCAGCGTTTAAGGAGATTACAGAGAGTCTGGCGTCAAGGAAAGGTGACGCTTCTCTGCCTCGTTCTCACCGTCGTCGTCCTACGTGGCACAATCGGAGCAGGTAAGTTCGGTACGCCGGAGCAAGATATCGAGGAGATCCGCGAGCATTTCTTCTACTCTCGCAAACGCGCCGAGACTCACCGTGTCCTCGTCGAGGTCTCCTCCAAAACGACGTCGACCAAAGAAGGAGCTGGAAGTAGCAACAACTACGAGACATTCGATTTCAAGAAGATATTCGTTGAGGAAGGAGATGAAGAGAAATCTCAAGACCGGAGTAAACCGTATTCTCTCGGTCCCAAGATCTCTGATTGGGACGAGCAGAGGCGTGATTGGCTCAAACAAAACCCTAGCTTCCCAAACTTCGTGGCGCCAAACAAGCCTAGGGTTCTTCTCGTCACAGGCTCAGCTCCTAAGCCGTGTGAGAATCCTGTCGGAGACCATTACCTCTTGAAATCGATAAAGAACAAGATCGATTACTGTCGGATCCACGGGCTCGAGATCTTCTACAATATGGCGTTGCTCGACGCTGAGATGGCTGGGTTCTGGGCTAAGCTTCCGTTGATTCGGAAACTGTTACTGTCTCATCCTGAGATCGAGTTTCTATGGTGGATGGACAGTGACGCCATGTTTACGGACATGGTGTTCGAGCTTCCTTGGGAGAGGTACAAGGACTACAACCTCGTGATGCACGGGTGGAAAGAGATGGTTTACGACCAGAAGAATTGGATTGGTCTCAACACTGGAAGTTTCTTGATTAGGAACTCACAGTGGTCTCTCGATCTCCTCGACGCTTGGGCTCCCATGGGTCCAAAAGGGAAGATCCGAGAAGAAGCGGGTAAGATCTTGACCCGGGAACTTAAAGACCGACCCGCTTTCGAAGCAGACGATCAGTCCGCGATGGTTTATCTTTTAGCGACGGAGAGGGAGAAATGGGGAGGGAAAGTGTATCTAGAGAGTGGTTATTACTTGCACGGTTACTGGGGGATTTTGGTGGACCGGTACGAGGAGATGATTAAGAATCATAAACCGGGTTTTGGAGACCATCGGTGGCCACTTGTGACTCATTTCGTCGGGTGCAAACCGTGCGGGAAGTTCGGAGATTATCCGGTTGAGAGGTGTCTCCGGCAGATGGACAGAGCGTTTAATTTCGGAGACAATCAGATCCTTCAGATGTATGGTTTCACGCATAAGTCGCTAGGGAGCCGGAGCGTGAAGCCAACGCGTAGCCAGACGGAGAGGCCGCTTGATGCTAAGGACGAGTTTGGGCTGCTTCATCCGTCGTTTAAAGCGGCGAAGCTCTCGACGACAACGTGAGGAAGAATGTTGTTTTCTTTAGGACACATGTTAATGTTTCATTCCTTTCTTTTATTCGTTTGTAGTTTACTTAATTAAGTTATACTACTATGATCTCCCGTTGATGGTGGAGTATTTTCTTGTACATAATCTATTTAATGATTTACTTATCATTAGCCAAGGATGCTTTTTTAAATGGTTAGTGATAACTTGTTGTTGAGAAAAAGAAATACTGTTTTTTTTTTAATTCCAAAGATAGCTGGTTTTTAAATTCCAAAGATAGTTGGTTTAAGCCAAAACTTTCGCTTCTGATTTGGCTTTGGATCTGGCTCTCAGGTTAGGGTTGTCTCCGTCTTCGTTTCTGATTTGATCTGCTTTGGATCATTGCGGGTGTAGAGTGTTGCTATGTTGGAGAAGTTGTCGAGTTCAGGAGGATGGCTTATCATTGAATCATTGAGACGGTGCGGCTATTTCTATGGTCATTGCCTTCCTCTGTAACTTACAAGGATCAACCGGCTTGTTCAAAGGATATGGAGCTCTGGCTCTTCCTTCATCCAGTCGTTAGAAGTGGCTCTTCCTTCATCCAGTCGTTAGAAGTTGCCAGTTCAAACAAGGTCTTCTCTAGGTCTTCTGTGGATGTACCATTTAGATCGTGCTCTGTTGGAGATAAACATGAAGTTAACTTGGGAGTCAAGTTATACAAATCCTAAGAGTATTAGGATTAGTTTTGTGTTTATCCTAATGAGTTTAGGATAAGATATCTCTATATAAAAGAGTTGCAAGAGTGTTGCATATTTTTAATGGGTTTTAGAGATTGTGATTGAGAGATTAAGGTTTTGAGTGATTTTCCTTAAAAGAGTTATAATATAAAGAGAGTTCTTTATTTTCGAGTTCATATACAATCTTTAGGACAATAATTGGTATCAGAGCCATAAGAAGAAACGATCATGGGAGACATTACAACAGCAATCACGGTGAAACCAAAAGATGGAGGAACAACCGCAGTCAACATTCCGATGCTTAACAACATCAACTATACTGTATGGGCGATACGCATGAAGGTACTTTTAAAAGTCCATAAAGTATGGGAGGTTGTGGAGAATGAATCGGATGAAATAGATAAAAACAACACGGCGACAAACCTAATCTTTCAAGCCATCCCGGAAGCCCTAATTCTCCAGGTTGGGGAATTAGAAACAGCTAAGAAGATTTGGGACGCTATCAAGGCTCGTCATGTTGGTGCAGACAGGGTAAGAGAGGCGAGATTACAAACTCTTATGGCTGAGTTTGATCGCATCAAGATGAAAGACAATGATAGCATAGACGACTTTGTGGGAAAATTGTCCGAGATTTCATCTAAGTCGGCAGCATTAGGAGAAGTAATGGAGGAAGCTAAATTAGTAAAGAAGTTTCTTAAGAGCTTACCGAGGAAGAAGTTTATCCACATAGTTGCATCCCTTGAGCAACTCCTTGACCTAAACACAACTAGTTTTGAAGATATCATTGGGCGCTTAAAGACTTATGAAGAACGTATAAAAGAAGAAGAGGAAGATAACCAAGATAATCAACAAAGCAAGTTAATGTATGCCAACGCTGAAAATCAGTCTCATCGAGACTACCATGGGGAAAACAGAGGAAGAGGTCGAGGAGGAAGGAATAACTACAGAGGGAGGGGACGTGGAAGATCCTATTGGGACAACCGAGATGCATCTAAAGTGATATGTTTTAGATGCGATAAGATGGGTCACTTCGCTGCATCATGTCCCGATAGATTACTAAAACTAGCTAAAGCACAAGAGCACAAAGAAGATGAAACCGAAGAAGCTGATGGACTAATGATGCATGAAGTAGTCTATCTCAACGAACGAAACGTGAAGCCCAAGGAATTTGAGTCAAGTATGGATGGAGATAAAATCTGGTACTTGGATAACGGTGCTAGCAACCATATGACGGGTAATAAGAGCTACTTCACACGCATTGACGAAACTATCACAGGGAAGGTAAGGTTCGGTGATGACTCAAGAATCAATATCAAAGGAAAGGGTTCTATTTTGTTTGTCAGTCAAACCGGTGAAAAGAAAATTCTAACTGATGTCTACTTCTTACCGAGTTTGAGATCGAACATTATCAGTCTTGGCCAAGCAACGGAAGCTGGGTGTGACGTAAGGATGAGAGAAGACTACCTCACACTACACGACAAGAATGGGAAGCTGATTGTGAAAGCTATACGATCCAAGAATCGTCTTTATAAAGTCATAATGGAACTAGGAGACGAAAGGTGTTTGAAACTAGAAGTGCAAAGTGATTCAGCAAGATGGCATGCAAGATTGGGTCACATAGGAGTAGATTCAATGAAGCTTATGATAAAAAATGAATTGGTCCTTGGAATACCAAAAATTGATGTAGAAAGAGAGATATGTGAGTCATGCTTGCGGAGCAAGCAAACAAGACAAGTCTTTCCTCAAGCCACTAAATACCGAGCTGAAGAACGACTAGAACTCATTCATGGGGACCTCTGTGGTCCTATCTCACCGGCCACTGCAGCAAACAACAGGTACATCTTTGTACTTATTGATGATCACTCACGCTACATGTGGACTGTTCTGTTAAAAGAAAAGGGAGACGCACTTGAGAAGTTCAAAGTCTTCAAGGCAAAAGTTGAACAAGAAGCAAAGACAAGAATCAAGACGCTTAGGACTGACAGAGGTGGAGAATTCACGTCCACAGAGTTTCAAAGTTTCTGTGAAGAGAATGGTATACAGAGACATCTAACGGCTCCATACACACCACAACAAAATGGTGTCGTTGAAAGACGCAATAGAACTCTTTTGGAAATGACAAGGAGCATACTAAAGCATATGAACATGCCAAATTATCTTTGGGGAGAGGCCATACGTCATGCCACTTATCTTATCAACCGGGTTGGAACGAGAAATTTAGAGTCACAGACGCCATATGAAGCATTTAAATTGAAGAAACCGAGTGTTAAACACCTTAAGGTATTTGGATGCATAGGATATGCAAAGATTGAGGGACCATACCTAAGGAAGCTGGATGATAGATCGCGAACTCTAGTACATCTGGGAACAGAACCGGGCTCTAAAGCCTATAGAATGCTCGACCCAACCAGTAAGAGAATAATAGTAAGCATGGATGTAGTATTCGATGAACACAAAACTTGGAAGTGGAGAAACTCAGGCGAAGAAACAGAGGAGCCGGGAAGGTTTAAAGTTAACTTGGGAATCTATGGAAATCAAGGTATAAGCTACAATGACACTGAAACCAAAGTGGAAGAACAAACTGATTCCAGAAGTGAGACGAGTAGTGAAGAGAAAGATGTTGTCGAGATCCCATCTTCGGAAAACAACACCACAGAGGAAGAAAACTTGCGACGATCAACAAGAATCACTAGACCACCTGCTTACATGAGCGACTATATATATTTGGCGGAAGTCGATGGAGAAAGATTATTGTTAGCTTTGAACGAAGAACCTTGGGACTTTAAATAATAGAGAAAGTATGGAAAGAGGCATGTGAAGACGAGATCTCATCTATCGTCAAGAACAACACGTGGGAGCTGATTGATTTACCAAAAGGGGCTAAAGCAATAGGTCTTAAATGGATTTTCAAGATCAAACGCAACGCAGACGGAAGTATAAACAAACACAAGTCGAGATTAGTAGCCAAAGGTTATATTCAAAGGCATGGGATAGATTTTGAGGAAGTCTTTGCACCAGTAGCGCGCATAGAGACTGTGAGGTTCATTATAGCAATTGCTGCCTGCAATGGTTGGCAAGTACATCACCTGGATGTCAAGACTGCTTTTCTGCACGGAGATTTAAAAGAAGAAGTATACGTAGAGCAACCAGAAGGTTTTGTGGTCAGTGGATGCGAGGGGAAAGTATATAAACTCAAGAAAGCGTTGTATGGACTAAGACAAGCTCCAAGAGCTTGGAATGAAAAACTTAACAAGGTACTAGAGGAGTTAGAATTCACTAAGTGCTCAAAAGAAGCGTCACTGTACCGGAAAAGAACTAGAAACACACTGCTCCTAGTCGCGGTATATGTAGACGACCTCCTTATCACTGGATCAAGTAAAACTATGATCAACGACTTCAAGGAAGAAATGTCAAAGGTATTTGAGATGAGTGACCTAGGTTTACTAACGTATTACCTAGGGATCGAGGTCGTTCAGAGTGAAGAGGGAATCACGCTAAACCAAGGAAGATATGCATCTAAGATTTTACAAGAAACCGGCATGGACGATTGCAATGCCATACACATACCAATGGACACTGGGCTAGTTTTGTCGAAAGCTTCAGAGGAACAGAGTGTGGACGAGAAGGAGTTTAGGAGGAATATAGGATGTCTACGTTACCTCTTGCACACTCGCCCTGATCTGGCATTTAGTGTAGGACTTTTAAGTCGCTACATGCATGAGCCCAAGACATCCCATGCGGCTGCATTAAAACAGGTTCTCAGGTACTTAAAGGGAACTACCTCGTATGGTCTTACTTTCAGACGATCAGACAAGATGGAGCTTCTTGGGTTCAGTGACAGTAGTCACAATATAGATGAAGACGATGGGAGAAGCACCACGGGACATATCTTCTACCTAAACCAATGTCCCATTACTTGGTGTTCGCAGAAACAAGATACGGTTGCCTTGTCGTCATGTGAAGCTGAATTCATGGCAGCTACTGAAGCGGCAAAACAAGCCATATGGTTACAGGAACTATTGGGAGAGATCACTGAAGACTCGTACAAAAGAGTGACGATATACATTGACAATAAGTCGGCAATAGCGTTAACAAAGAACCCTGTTTTCCATGGCAGAAGCAAGCACATCCACAAGCGATATCATTTTATAAGGGAGTGCGTTGAGAATGAGCAAGTAGAGGTTCAGCATGTACCAGGCGTGGATCAAAAGGCGGATATTTTAACCAAAGCACTTGGGAAGATTAAATTCAAAGAAATGAGAGAGTTGGTTGGAGTTCAAGACATAGATAACTTCAAGTTTAAAGGGGAGAATGTTGGAGATAAACATGAAGTTAACTTGGGAGTCAAATTATACAAATCCTAAGAGTATTAGGATTAGTTTTGTGTTTATCCTAATGAGTTTAGGATAAGATATCTCTATATAAAAGAGTTGCAAGAGTGTTGCATATTTTTAATGGGTTTTAGAGATTGTGATTGAGAGATTAAGGTTTTGAGTGATTTTCCTTAAAAGAGTTATAATATAAAGAGAGTTCTTTATTTTCGAGTTCATATACAATCTTTAGGACAATATGCTCGTGTCTCCGTTGTGGGTTAGTGTGGTTGGAGCAATAATAAGAGTAGCGTATGTGGTCTTCCTCAATAATACTCGGCTGTGAATGTATGCTTTACTTATTCTTCAAGTTCTTAGCTTGTAATCGGTTTAATAGTTTCTGGGAACAAGATGTTAGTTCATCGGCTTAAGTCTCTGGGAATGTATTTTATTCCGTTAGCTTTTGTTTCTGGGGGTTTGTAGTTGCTCACGGGCTTCAGCTGTATATCTATGTAATCTCTGGTTTTTTTAGTTAATGAAGTTCGTCGAGGAAAAAAAATAAAAAGTCAAAACTTTCGCTGAACGTTACATATGTTCAGTGGAGTTTCATAATATTTCTTTCTTTTTTTCAATGAATAGTTTCATAATATTTCAATGCTCAAAAGTATAGTTTATTACCTTTGTTCCCGTGACTTTTGGACACGCTGTGTGTCTGATACCAAATTTACAACCACAAATGAAGTATTTAGGATTAAAGGTTTTAATTGATGGTTTAGGTCCCAAAGCATTTTTGTTATTTTGATTTTACTGAATCCAATTGTAGTTTTTTAATTGATGGTTTTGTATTGAAGGGATTAAAGCCCATATTTTGACTTTTCTTTTTCTCATGAGATAGATTGCTTCTGTAATTTTGAGTTGGCATAATAATCTAACTCAATCCTTTAGGAGCTAAGATGTTTTTTATAATGGTGCATTTGATGACTCTGAACCAGTTTTAAAAACGTTGCATTTTCAAAATGGTCATTTCTTCAAAAAATGGTTGCTTTGATGGTTTTGACCATGACCTTTTCTCCAAAATGTTGTCTTTGATGGTTCTGACGATGACCCTTACTTCAAAATGCTATTTTGATGGCTCTGATGATGACCATTTACTCAAAAATGTTATCTTTAATGGTTCTAACCATGACCCTTACTTCAAAATGTTGTCTTTCTTGATTCCAAACGTTATAGTTCAAATTATTTGATGGTCTCTATCTTTCTGCCTCACAAAACTTTTTGCAACTGCTTTCTGGGAAGTTTTGTTTTGCCAAACTCTGTTTCTTTGTGGTCTTTTGGATCGCACTTTGAAGGAAAGCTAAGTATATTCGTGTTTTCATGGTTGATCTTTTTCTTAGAAGTTTGGAGATAGTAGAGAAAATAAACAAAATCAGATGATGTCAAACAGCTAATTGTGCTCTATTTCTCCTATAGAGTAATGACAAAAACAATTAAGTATTGAAAGGTGAGAACAGCTTTAACTTAGTTGTTGGCCTCTAATGTTTGTTTTGGTTAAAGGGTGTACAACTAGGAAGTTGATCCTTTCATTGTCAGTATTAAGAATGTTGAGATATGAACTCTCTAGGCTTTGACATTGTTTGTTGGATTGATTACTCTATGTTTCTAGATGGTTCTATATCCTTAATGTTATAAAGAATTTCTCTTTGTTTTTTTTCATCAGTAGTAACCTGTTGAGATGAGTATGTAGAGGTGATTTTTTTTCTTTTTGATTCTTACGTGAGTTTAACAGGTTCAAGACAAGAAGATCAGGAAAATTGTGATATAAATTCAGATCCTTCAAGAACTGTTGGATATGTGGACGAAGAAGTACCTGAAGCAAAATCCTCATTTCCACCAGGAGGCATCTCATCGCTTCAGTTGCCAGTGGTAGCTGTACTTTGAACGATTCGAAGATGGGGGCTTGCAGGTTCTAACCTTGGTGTGATACCTTTGGTGTGGAAAAACCAGCTGAGGTATTTGGTGACAAAGGTGAAGTAAACTTTAGAGGCAAATAGTAAATTTTCAGAGCATATTAAGGAAGTAAATGTTGAGAGTGAATCTTCAAAGCCAAAGACCATCTCAGAGCAAAGATAGTGTCTTCCAATATTTTTTGTTAGAAATGAGTTGTTGCAGGTCATAAGAGAGAACCAGGTGATAGTGGTGGTAGGTGAAGCTGGTTCGGGAAAGACAACTTAGGTTACGCAGGTCGGGTAACAACATAATAGTATATCTGCAGTTTGACTCATGTCCAAGGCACCATGCTATATCATTGAGGACACTACACAAGTATGAAAACTGCAAAACAAATGGGATGTTAAAATATTTCAAGTGCAGATTTCTTTTACGTGTGTGTCAATCAAATGGAAAATTAATATTAAGTTTTGCCATTAGTTCTTATTCAAAATTTTATGAATATGTCTATCTCTTCCGTGTCCTATTTTTCAACCTTAATCTTGGTTCATTTTCCACGTTAAAGCATTCTAATTGTATTGCACAACTGATGTTACAGATATGCTGAGACAATGGTTTGGAATGTTACTGAAATAATTTATTGCATAAAAAAATATACAAAATCATTAAAACCAAAAGAATACCCGTGCGGGCGCACGGTCAGACTCTAGTTTAGGATTAAAGGTTATTGATAAGATGTTTAAGGGTAGATATGAACTTTTCCTTTTATTAAAAACATTCAAAAGATATTACATAGGATTTGGGCTCCCATTTAACACATATGATTTGGTTACAGTACACTCCACGCATCTTTATTTATAGTACGAATAGGCATGGGTGTTCGGATAGACGTTTCGGTTTAAATCGGGTTTTTTTGGATTTCGGTTCTATTTCGTAATACGTAGTCGCATACTAGTAAATTTGTAAGTATGGTTCGGGATCGAATATAACACATTGGTTTCATATCAGTTTGTATCACATCATAGAATCCATAAAAAAACATATATCTTTTAAATTCATGTTATATCGAGTCTGTTCAGATATACCCGAAATAAAATATAAAATTTAAAAGCAAAACATAAAAAATATATACTTATTTTTATAAAATTGAGTTAGTTTAGAATGTCTTTCTTTTTCTATGCCAAAACACAATATATTTTTAATGTACTTATTTAAATTTTAAATACGTATTGTTAAATATCATATAGAAATAATATGAATTAAAAAATTTTAGTTAAATACATATTTATGTTTCAAATACTTATATTGTATAGTAATTTGGATATTTGAATTAGTTTTTGGAATAACTTTTTGGGTTTTTCAGTTTTTTGGGTTATTCGTTCTGTTTCGGTTAAAGATCACCTCGGTTTCGAATATGTTTTGTAGCACCCTACAAAACTCATTTGAGTATTTATATATATATATATATATATTTCAGACCATACATATCAACTTTTTCGGTTTGGATCTTGGATTACGAATTTTATGCTAACACTAAATACAAAGCTCAAAGAATATTTTGTATAAAGAAATATTGTAAGGAATATTATTCAGAATACTTTTTTAAAAATATCTGATATCTTACATCAAACACCACACAAGTAATATTTTACATTACACACCACATATAGTTAGTGTTGACTCTTCTGACTAAAATATATTTTATCCAGAACTTAATATTATTAGAGCATCTCTAAAATACATTTTATTGTGAAGTTTGGAAAAACTTCATATTTGAAGTTTAAAAATGTTTCTCTTCAAAAACGAAAATTCAAATTTAACTTCAAAACTATTTATATTTTATACTATGATACTTATATTTGTTATTATTACTTTAAATTCATATAATTTTTGAATAACTACTACATATATATAAATATTACAGATTATCAATTAATAAAATGTTACACAATAATATAAATTTTATATACAAATACATAATTAAATATTAAATTACCAGCAAAATACCAACCTATTTCATAAAACAAGATATCGGCTCTCCGACATCACAATCTCTGAGAATGCTTTTAGTTTCAATCAATTTAAGTAGAGATGATGGCAGATCAAATTCATTACAACGTCATATTGGATCAAAGAAAACAAAACTTAAAAAGAAAAATACCAAAGTTAGTAATTCGGTTGTTGATACTTTGATATTGATAAGGGTTTTTTAGTCCTCAGAGCAAATCAATGTAGTATTTAAGATTGTCGAACCATAGGGAACTAATGATCTACACACTAAGAATACACAAACTTTCCTAATCTAAGCAAATAAGATGATGGATGATTTGTAACAAGCTAACTCCTATAATTATAAACAAAGTGATCTCAAGTTCAGACAAGAAACAAGTGCAAGAATCAAACTTTCAATCAATAGCTAAGGATAGATCCATGGGCAAGATAATCGATATCGGGTGATCAAGATTCAATCTAGGATGCTCAAACAAAACAATCAACAAGTCTATATGTCTAGATCTCATTCAAATAGACTAATCCACTCCCGTGATAATAATACCTATGCTAATCATGAATTAGACATCAACTCCCGTTGGCCTAACACAATCAAGCATGCATAAAACACAAGTCTACTAACCACTAAACATCTTGGACATCAACTCCCGTTGGCCAAATATGTAAAGAACAATACTAGGTTGTTCAAGCATTTCATCGAACACCTTCCGGGCGTGAAACAACTTATAATCTAGATTAGATTTCCCAATCTTAATCTACCATTAAGATCACCTAATAAGTCATAGAACAATGCTAATCAAGCAAGAAACACCCTAAATATCACCTAATCACCCTAATCTACTTAACCCATAGATCACAAAGTATCTACTCAATAAACTCCATGAGAAACCTTAAATCTATGTGAGATTCAAGGTTAATCATGTTAATGAGCAAGAGAAACACAAATATAAGATTAAGTACTTCCTTAAAATGATAAAAAGATTCAAGCTTTTTCAATATTAAACAAAATCTTGAGAGAAAGTGAGATATTCTAGAGTTTTTGATCTTAAAACATATATATAGGAGGTTAAAATCTGGTCCAATCGCCAATCGCAAACACCGGTCGCTGATCGCAAATGCAGTGATTAGCGTTTGGCCGTGATTTGAGAATCGCGTTTGGTCTTCTTCTCTAACCACTGCGGGTGAGCTTGGCCGCTCCGGTTGGTCGCTGCGGGATCGACCTGTTGCGAGCGGTGTCTCTGCCCCGCGCTACTTGACCGCTCCGAGCTCGCCATGTCCGTGCGGTTGAGCCAAGTCGCGACCCTAAACCGCTCTGGAAACAGCCTCGTCTTCTCCCTCGCGTCAAGCTTTGCCGTCGTCAAGCGCCGGTCCGAGCCGTCACCTCGCTGTGCTCTCTGGTGCTCCTCTTCCGTGGCTGTGCTCATCATCGGCTCGCCGTCGTCATGCTCCGGTCCAACGTCTTCGTCGCAGGAGAAAGTCTCGTCACAACAATGGTGGATTTTGCTTATTTTGCATCTTTGGTCCTTCTCTTTTTGGCTAATTACCATCCGACCCCAAAACTATCATAGAATACAATTTAACTTTTGATTTTCGCCCAAAACTTCCAATCGTGCATTCCAAACCCTGTCAAATGCAATTATGTGTGCAAATGCAATATAAAAACCTAAATGCAACTCATGAAAATCAAGAGATATCAACTCCCATAAACTTGCTCTTTACTTGTCCACAAGTAAACTTTCAAGAACAAGATGAGAAAATGTTTTTTTTTTAAATATGATCTTGTAACTAAAAGAAACACTTTCTAGTTTTCAACATGATATCCTAAAAGAAACATAGCAAATAGCATGAACAATATTTTCTATTACACTTTAGCTTCTCAAGGCCTATCTCAACTCTAATAACTCTACACAAGTCACTCACTCATAAATCAACAAGTCTTTTAACCAACTCTCACATTCATTAAACAATAATCATAAGTGTGCTCTTGCAAATGGGCAATTGGTCCTAATCACTTGGCTTGGTGAGAGAAAGGCTTGAAGCTATGGTGAAGTAAGAGGGTTTACAAGTTCTTTCATGGTGGTTTACTCTCAAAAACAAGTAGTTTGACATTATGCATAATATATCTAAGAAAGAGAACAACTCATGCATACAATGTTTGATCCTCATTGTTCTACCCATTTCCTAGACACAAAGCAATTACTACCCTTGATTCCAAATGTCAAACTCTCTTTCACTCACTCAAAGACTCCAAGAACCCTCAAGAACACACTCACTTTTAGAACTCTTTGTTTCTTTTGTCTACTAGGGATTCTTTCACTCTCTTTCTTAGCCTTAGCTCTTTTTTTTTTCTTTTCCCACTCTTTTGAATCTTTCTTTTCTTCTCTTAGGGGTTTTTCTTTCTTTAAATACTCTTTGAGCTAAAATTTTCTTTTTCTTTGATCCCTAATATCTTATCTTTTCTTTAGACTTTTGAGTTCACTCTTTTCACTCACTTTTCTCTCAACCCTTTAAGATCAAACACTTAATACTCCCTTTCCCATCCTATTAGCTAGACAATTGTGAGATCTCAAAGCTAGCAAGTAATGAGGATCAACCATTGTCGTTCCCAATACTCTCAACATTATGCACATCTCAAACTTTCAGAAAAGACCTCACTCATCAAATTGACTAGGGCTTGAAGGAAAGGTAAGGGTAAGGGTGAGGAGAACCATCCAAAGTGAAGATGGCCACTTGAGTTGCCAAAGATTGGTAGAAAGGATTAAGACCAACTCAAGTGTGTGTGAGGTAACCATGATCAAGCACAACAAGAGCCCATAAGCAAGAAGGATTAGGTTCATTAACTCAAATAAGATTGGAGTTGGTTTAAAGAACAAGTCAATATCAAGCTCACAACAAGTTTGAAGTAGAGTTTTCAAGGCTCGAAGCATACAAGATTTTCAATAGATGTTTAAGCTACTTGATATGTTTAGCTAGGGTATCATGTTGAGTTCTAGACATGTGCTCTTTGCAAGGAAATTAAAACACAGATCCATATGCATATGGATGCAACCTAAATACTTCTAGACTCAATCCTAAAGATGCAAATAAAACAAAATATGAATCTAAATGCTTGTTTTTGTGTTTTTTCGAAAATTTTCAAGATTTTTATGCAACTAAGTATGTACAATGCAATGCATGAGACTCATGACAAGTAAACAAAACAAAACACAATGTGAGATAGTAGACTCTCCCCCAAACTTACTTCACACAGTCTCTTGTGTGAGAGTAAATTTGAAAGAGAGATCAAAGAAAAATAAAACATGATGAACTAAGTATTGACAAAGGTAGAATGCACTTACTTGGAGTTGGCCTTGATGAGAGAAGGGGATGAGAAGGGAGAGCTTGTTGTGACCTTGGCCATTTTGTCATGACCTCTTGGAAAGATTTAGAACTCCCGCAAACTTGTCCCTAAACTTATTCAAAAACACTAAAGCAAGATAAAATAGAAATAAAAATATATATAAAGGATAAACATGAGAATGCCTCCCAAGCGCGCTTGTTTTAAGTCTCTAGCTTGACTTTGTGTGCTTGCTAGTCATAAGTATCAAAAGGTTGAGCCAATGCACCTTTGATCCTTCTCCTACAGGAACAAGAAACAAAGTATGCAAAGAAGCACACTACTGTCCATAGAAAATAGACAGATTTTCCATCAAAGAGCTTCACTAAAGATGTAGAATGAATTATGAAATGCTCATTGAGGTTCAGAGAGACATGAGAATCGAATGAATTTGGTGGAAACACAAAGTCAACTACTGGTTCAAACGAGGTTTTCACAAAGTAGTCTACTTTATCTCCATCAATCAAATAAAACACAATGTTCTCATTCTCATGATTGTTTTTGACAAGGGGGTTTTCTATCTCAAGCAAGAGCTTATCCACATCAAGTTTCATCCCCTAAATCAGCTAGCTCAAGAGGAAGTCTAGATTCATCAAGCATCAAAAAGTCAGTTTCGAGATCAATTGAAGCACAAAGATAGTTGTTGTCAAAACAAACTTCAAAATGATCTCTAGCAATCTTTTCTACTCTCAACTCATCTAGTTTTCTAGTTTCACATATCAGATCAAGACATTCATTTAAAATCACCAGAGAATCAAGATTAGGGGCAATGTTCCCACCACAAGGCAAGCAAATTTCCTCAAGTTGAAGTTTTAAAGTAGAAATGCTTGTACCTTCCAGCTGGAGTGGTGGAACCCAATACATTACCTCATTAAGGGCACAAGCAGCATCAAACTCATCTTGAGTAACTTCCCTTCCTTCAAACTCTGCTCTATCTCTAATGAGGTATATCCAGACCATTTGTGCTAGGTGTCTCATTGGCTTGCCCCAATACTCTTTCATTCTCTTAAGCCGATGTAACTCCACTCTTTGGTCTGGTGTGAGTATTCGTATATCAAAGGGTGGTGGCTCCACATATGGCTGATCTTCAATGTGATCTTCAAATATGTCTTCCTCTTCTTGTGGCTTCTCAAAGTAGCTTGAAGCCATCTCTACAAATAACAAAAGCTAGAATAGAAAGTTAGTAGATGTACAAAAGCAAAACAAAGCAAGAAAATAAAGCTTAGTCTCAAGAAAATCTGAAATCCTAATGATAAATCTACTTAGTTCCCCGGCAACGGCGCCAAATTTGATAAGGTTTTTTTAGTCCTCAGAGCAAATCAATGTAGTATTTAAGATTGTCGAACCACAGAGAACTAATGATCTACACACTAAGAATACACAAACTTTCCTAATCTAAGCAAATAAGATGATGGATGATTTGTAACAAGCTAACTCCTATAATTATAAACAAAGTGATCTCAATTTCAGACAAGAAACAAGTGCAAGAATCAAACTTTCAATCAATAGCTAAGGATAGATCCATGGGCAAGATAATCGATATCGGGTGATCAAGATTCAATCTAGGATGCTCAAACAAAACAATCAACAAGTCTATAGGTCTAGATCTCATTCAAATAGACTAATCCACTCCCGTGATAATAATCCCTATGTTAATCATGAATTAGACATCAACTCCCGTTGGCCTAACACAATCAATCATGCATAAAACACAAGTCTACTAACCACTAAACATCTTGGACATCAACTCCCGTTGGCCAAATATGTAAAGAACAATACTAGGTTGTTCAAGCATTTCATCGAACACCTTCCGAACGTGAAACAATTTATGATCTAGATTAGATTTCCCAATCTTAATCTAGCATTAAGATCACCTAATAAGTCATAGAACAATGCTAATCAAGCAAGAAACACCCTAAATATCCACCTAATCACCCTAATCTACTTAACCCATAGATCACAAAGTGTCTACTCAATAAACTCCATGAGAAACCTTAAATCTATGTGAGATTCAAGGTTAATCATGTTAATGAACAAGAGAAACACAAATATAAGATTAAGTACTTCCTTAAAATGATAAAAAGATTCAAGCTTTTTGAATATTAAACAAAGTCTTGAGAGAAAATGAGATATTCTAGGGTTTTTGATCTTAAAACATATATATAGGAGGTTAAAATCTGGTCCAATCGCCAATCGCAAACGCCGGTCGCTGATCGCAAACGCAGTGATTAGCGTTTGGCCGCGATTTGAGAATCGCGTTTGGTCTTCTTCTCTAACCACTGCGGGTGAGCTTGGCCGCTCCGGTTGGTCGCTGCGGGATCGACCTGTTGCGAGCGGTGTCTCTGCCCCGCACTACTTGACCGCTCCGAGCTCGCCATGTCCCTGCGGTTGAGCCAAGTCGCAACCCTAAACCGCTCTGGAAACAGCCTCGTCTTCTCCCTCGCGTCAAGCTTTGCCGTCGTCAAGCGCCGGTCCGAGCCGTCACCTCGCTGTGCTCTCTGGTGCTCCTCTTCCGTGGCTGTGCTCATCATCGGCTCGCCGTCGTCATGCTCCGGTCCAACGTCTTCGTCGCAGGAGAAAGTCTCGTCACAGCAATGGTGGATTTTGCTTATTTTGCATCTTTGGTCCTTCTCTTTTTGGCTAATTACCATCCGACCCCAAAACTATCATAGAATACAATTTAACCTTTGATTTTTCGCCCAAAACTTCCAATCGTGCACTCCAAACCCTGTCAAATGCAATTATGTGTGCAAATGCAATATAAAAACCTAAATGCATCCTAGAATGATAATAATAAAGTAAAATATGAATCTAAAACTCATGAAAATCAAGAGATATCAACTCCCCCAAACTTGCTCTTTACTTGTCCACAAGTAAACTTTCAAGAACAAGATGAGAAAATATTTTTTTTTTAAATATGAGCTTAAAAGAAACACTTTCTAGTTTTCAACATGATATCCTAAAAGAAACATAGCAAATAGCATGAACAATCTTTTCTATTACACTTTAGCTTCTCAAGGCCTATCTCAACTCTAATAACTTTACACAAGTCACTCACTCATAAATCAACAAGTCTTTTAACCAACTCTAACATTTATTAAACAATAATCATAAATCTACTCTTGCAAATGGGCAATTGGTCCTAATCACTTGGTTTGGTGAGAGAAAGGCTTGAAGGGTGAAGTAAGAGGGTTTACAAGTTCTTTCATGGTGGTTTACTCTCAAGAACAAGTAGTTTGACATTATGCATAATATATCTAAGAAAGAGAACAACTCATGCATACAATGTTTGATCCTCATTGTTCTACCCATTTCCTAGACACAAAACAATTACTACCCTTGATTCCAAATGTCAAACTCTCTTTCACTCACTCAAAGACTCCAAGAACTCTCAAGAACACACTCACTTTTAGAACTCTTTGTTTCTTTTGTCTACTAGGGATTCTTTCACTCTCTTTTTTATCCTTAGCTCTTTTTTTTTCTTTTCCTCACTCTTTTGAATCTTTCTTTTCTTCTCTTAGGGGTTTTTCTTTCTTTAAATACTCTTTGAGCTAAAATTTTCTTTTTCTTTGATCCCTAATATCTTATCTTTTTTTTGGACTTTTGAGTTCACTCTTTTCACTCACTTTTCTCTCAACTCTTTAAAATCAAACACTTAATACTCCCTTTCCCATCCTATTAGCTAGACAATTGTGAGATATCAAAGCTAGCAATTTTACTATTCAAAATTTTAAAATTTTAAAATTTTTTGATAAGTAAAAGACTTTTTATTTACATTTATAGAGTGTCTTTTGGAGATGATAACTATGTATTTATTACATAAGCTCCTGTATTTTATGCTCATTAAACTGACATAGTATAAATTATTGGAAAACTCAAACGATACGAAGAAATAAAAATAGTTATGAAAGCTTTCTCTCTGTTATCCATTTCTGTGGTCATCGTTTTGGCAACAAGTCAGACTGATGCTTTCACAAGAGATGATTTTCCTGAGGATTTCCTCTTCGGAGCGGCCACCTCTGCTTATCAGGTTCCACTCTTCTTCTGTGCTCTTTCGTTTTTCTTAGCTGTTGTTCTATAAGGTTTTGCTTTATACTTCTTATTGTCATGTTTTGAACTCTGTGGGGGAGATATAGTGGGAAGGAGCTGTTGATGAGGATGGAAGAACTCCTAGCGTTTGGGATACTTTCTCACCCTTGGGTAAGATAAAAAAAAAAAGAGAGTTATGTTCATATGTTGATGACCAAAAGAGAGTATGTCACAATTATATCATAGCTTACTTACTCTGTGGTTCCATTTCATTCCTTGGCATTTAAAGAAAAAAGAATATTGAGCGAGTCTTTGCTTATCTGAGAACTTGTTTGATTAGATTCATAGATCATTGTTGAATATATATATTTTTTGGCAGGTGACATGGGCAATGGAGATGTAGCATGTGATGGATATCACAAATACAAGGTGATTTTTTTCTTTCTTCTTTCTTCTCTCTTCTTTGTCTTGCTCTGTTGTTGTTGTTGTTGTTTATAAGTCTCTGGCTTTGTTTTCTAATCTCTATTGTTTGCAGGAAGATGTTAAGCTGATGGCAGAAATGGGTTTAGAAGCATTCAGATTCTCCATCTCATGGTCAAGGCTTATACCTAGTAACAACCGTTTCTTGACTTGCAAATTTAAAACCTTCATTCTTGTGAGATTTTTAAAACCCCTATTATTGTGACTGTTGCTGGTTTATTAGATGGAAGAGGACCCATTAACCCTAAAGGTCTATTGTTTTACAAGAACCTCATCAAAGAACTACTAACCCATGGTGAAATTTCTTTATTACTACTCATTAAAGCCAATTCATAGATTCTGATAAATGTTTTGGCAAACAGGAATCGAACCACACGTTACACTTTACCATTATGATCTTCCTCAGGCTCTTGAAGATGAGTATGGAGGATGGATCAACCGCAAAATCATGTACATAATAATTATGATCTAACAAAGTCTTATTATACTTTTATAATGATGACCTGATAAAGAAAAGATTGTTGTTGCAGAGAGGACTTCACTGCTTTTGCAGATGTATGTTTTAGAGAGTTTGGGGAGGATGTGAAGCTATGGACTACAGTTAACGAAGCTAACATATTCGCCATTGGAGCATACAGCGAAGGAATATTGCCTCCAGGACATTGTTCTATTTCTAAATTTGTCAATTGTTCCAGTGGAAACTCTTCAACTGAACCGTATATTGCAGGCCATAACATATTGCTAGCTCATGCCTCTGCTTCAAACTTGTATAGACTCAAGTACAAGGTATACACATATATATATATATATATATATATATATATATATATATATATATATATATATAGGTCTATTTTTGGCTCTTAACTCCTTAATGATATGAGGGTGCAGAGTAAGCAGAGAGGATTGGTAGGCCTTTGCATATATACATATGGGTTTTTTCCTTATACAAACTCCAAGGAAGATGAAATAGCAACTCAAAGAGCTAAAGATTTCTATTTCGGCTGGTGAGGAGAACAGTTTTTGTTTTTCTTGTTTCAGTGACGTTGAGGATGATTACTTTCAATATGTTAATACAGGATGTTGAAGCCTTTGGTGTTTGGGGACTATCCGGATGTAATGAAGAGACTCGTGGGATCTAGGTTACCTGTTTTCTCAGAGGTAGAGTCAGAGCATGTTAAAGGATCCTCTGACTTTTTTGGAATCATCCATTACACGACACTGTATATCAAAAACAGTAAACCCGCAACTCCTAGAAACCTAGAGTTCTCCACAGACATGGGTGTAGAGACGATCTGTAAGCTTACTTTCTTTTCAAGTATCAATCCATCGAGAGAAGTATCTTCTCCACTCTTTAAGCTGATGAATGTTCTTCTTCTTCTTGTGGACAGACATTGGGAATCAATCTATTCCACGGGGTTTTGAAGCTGTCTTGGAGTATTTGAAACAGGGCTATAACAATCCTCCAATCTACATTCTTGAAAATGGTCTCTGTTTTTTGGCTCTGTTTTGTCTGCTTTGGAAACAAACTTTCTTCTTGTTCTTAAAGATTCATTCCATTCGCTAACAGGTTTAGCTACGAAACACGATTCATCTCTACAAGACACAGCAAGAGTTGAATACATTCAAGATTACATTGGTGCTATGTTGAAAGCCATCAGGTATGATTAGTATAAATGGTTTAGTTCCGGTTTACTCTGCTCTCTGACTACAAAACTTTTTGGCTGATTGTAGGAATGGATCGGACACGAGAGGTTACTTTTATTGGTCGATGATAGACTTGTACGAGCTATTGGCTGGATACAGGTTCAGCTTTGGGTTGTACTATGTGAATTTCAGTGATACTGGTCTCAAGAGGTCTCCAAAGCTCTCTGCTTCTTGGTACTCTGGTTTTCTTAGTGGTACAGTTGATGTTCCTCCTCAGGATATTACTCAGCTTCAGAGCCACTCTTCTGGTTCGTTGCCTTTCTGATGTAATTACATACTATATAACAAAAGATTCTGGTGAACAACCAGATAAGCTTCACCGAAATATTATAAAGATAAAATAAAGTTTATATATTGTTCCAACAAGCAAAAGCGCATCTGGTGTAGTGGTATCATAGTACCCTCCCACGGTACTGACCAGGGTTCGATTCCCTGGATGCGCAATTTTTCTTTGTTTTTACCCTTTATCACAATATATAGGTTGTTAAAAAGGCTTTTGGTGTTTGGATAACTATCAAATTTTCGTTGGAGTCAGAGGCGGTTTAAGGGGGTGTTAGTGGGAGCAACATTTATAATGATTGTTAGAATTTTAAAAGTCTATACTTATTGGCAAATGGATTCTAACATTCTTATGAAATCAAGTGTTATTGGGTTGATGATGATTCTTCAATGACATATAAAATCTATTGTTATTTGAAAAATCTTGGTTTTAAAGATTCTTAATTCCATCAAAATTTTGTGTTATTGGGACTTAAATTCTTAACATTTTAACTCATAAAACAACTCTTTCAAAATGTTGCATATATATTAAAGATTCTCAAAATCATTTAGTATAATACTTTCATAGACTTTTGAAGTATGAAAAACTCATTAGAATTTTTTATAAATTTAACAATTCTCTTGATTTTTAAAATCAATCAACTCTACCTAAATTTATTTTCCACTAACCCCCCTAAGTGGTGGGGTGAGCAGAGCGATCGTTCAGGGCCCATGAAAACAAGTGGCTCATAAAATTATTAATTTATTTAAAATGTGTTATAAACATGACAGAAGACACAATGTCAAACAATGCAGGCACCGAAATTTGACATTGTTGTGTGAATAATTATTATGTGGAGCCCAACGTCACTATGCGCGCACACTAACTTATTTTTTCACCTCTATAAATACGAACGATTTTTATTGTAAAACACACACACCATTACCTCTTCTTTCTTCCATATAATATAACTCTCTCTATTTTATATAAGTGTTATCTCCTCCTTACGAGTATAAAATTTTACCCTTACTCAAATTTTGAGATACTATAAATTTGTAAGTTATTTCATAACATGTTATCAGCACGATCACTCTACAGTTCGGTAAAGTTTATATGTATCATATTTACTCTGCTATAATGGCTGGTATACCGCCTTTATTACTATTTATTATTTTATAGTAATTGTTTTAATTTATATTATTTATATATATTAATGTGGGCGGTATGTCGCCCCGTTAAGATTACTAAATATACTATAAATATGATTATAAGTTTGGTTTTGTCGCCATATAATTTATATTATTTATCTATATTAATGTAGGCGGTATGTCGCCTCGTTAATAAACCTTAATTGCTAAATATGCTACGAATATTGGCCGGACTCCGCCGCCGCATAATTTATTTATTGCATAATATTGGTCTGGCTCTGCCACCGCATTATTTGTTTTCACAGAAATAATTTTATCACTAGAATAAATATTGATATTTGCATATATTATATAAATGTTTGGTCACCTATATAAAATATTATGAAATTTGAACCTGGTTAACTGCTTATTACGATATTTTCAGACTGATTTTCGGTTCAAACGATTTAACCCCAACGGTCATAAATTTTTTTTTCAAAATTTCCCCCTTTTTCCAATGGTCATGAACAGTGTTTTTACCTATAAATACACTCATCCTTCATTCATTCAACTCATCCAAAACATTTCATCTCCTCCCAAACATTTCCAAATCGCTCTCCTCCGATTTTCTTTGCAAGAATAATGATTCGGCTATTTTTGATTTTATGTGCGATTTTTATTTTTACTTCTATGTATTTGATTTATCTTGGAGGAGTTACCGATGAAAATTTTGGCATTAATGTCTATTTAAGTTTTTATGCATTATTTTTCCTTGTAATTGCTTGCATGATTAATGTTAATGGCTTTTAAATATTATGAAATTCTAATAAAAGTTATTATATTGTGTTTTAGAAATTTAAATGGCAAGAATTGAGCATCTTCAGTTTCCGGCTCTCAAAATAACTGGTGAAAACTACGTCGGATGGGTCACAAACGTGAAACCATATTTGGTGATGAAAAAGTTAACCGAAACAATTGTAATCGGTAACAAGTCGCCGCCTGAACATACGGCTGAAGCGATAATTTTCCTGAAGAAACACCTCGATGAGAATGTTACGCATGACTATGCGAACATAGAAGACCTAGCTGAGCTGTGGCAAGCCTTAAAAGAAAGGTTCGACAACCAGAAGGAAGTCAATCTCCCCCACGCTCTGGAAGAGTGGAAAAACCTAAGGTTCCAGGATTTTCAAAAGGTTGAAGAATACAATTCCGCTGTCTTGAGGATAGTCTCACTCTTGAAGTATTGTGGTAATCATGTCTCTGAAGAAGAGATGATGAATAAGACGTACAACACCTTCCACAAACAGCTTCATTTCTTGCCCGAAATTTACAGAAAATGTGGGTACAAGAGATTTTCTGAATTGATAGTTGCGCTCATGTTGGCTGAGAAAAACAACGAGCTTCTGATTAAAAACCACAATTCTCGACCTACGGGAGCAAAGGCATTTCCCGAAGTAAATGCTACGACGATGGAAAACTCAGAGAGGAGAATCCAATTCAGTCGGGGTCGTGGCCGCTGTTTCCACAACAAACGTGGAAAACTTACAATCCTAAGTGGAAGGGATCTAACAAATGGGTTAGATCAGAACAAGTTTCTAAGGGTAAAGAAACCCAAGTGGATACCAACCAGAAGCATGAAACTGTATGTTACAGATGTAGATGTAAAGAGCATTGGTCCCGTACATGTCGTACTCCTCCACATCTGTGTAAGTTATATGAAGCGTCCACAAGAGGCAAAGCTAAGGAAGTGAATCTAACAGAAAATTTCGAGGGGACATCTTACCTCGAAGCCTCTGATTTCGCAAATGAGTTGGACTAGATTACTCCAGAAGAGAACTGAAATGCTTATAATAAGACTATTTCGTAGCATTCAGTATTTCTATGTATAATTATTACATTTCATGTTTTAAACAAATAATGATGTTTTTAACATCACCTTAATGTATAATTATTGTGTGTTTTTCTTATATGATGGATAAATTTCATGTTTATCTTTTTATTGATGTTTGCTGCGATTACAGAAATGGATCATAATGCTAATGGAACAAAATCCAAGAAAAGAATTCGAGAAATTTGTATATCAGATAGTGGAACAACGCACACTATTCTGAGACAAAAGAGATATTTCTCTGATATAAAACCGACAAGAATTATTATTAATACAATATCAGGTCCTGCAGACGTGATTGAAGGAACCGGTAAAGCAAACTTTACATTACCAAATGGAACAAAATTTTCCATAAACAATGCACTATATTCTCCAAGTTCTAAAAGAATTTTGTTGAGTTTTAAAGACATATATCGTCACGGATACGATACTCAGTCTGCAACTAAGAATGGAAAGAAGTGCATATATGTAATTTCAGATAAATGTGGCAGAAAACACATATTGGAAAAGTTTCCAGAACTTCCTTCAGGATTGCATCATACTTATATCGATGAATTCGAATCTAATATTGTAGAGAAACAAAATCTAGAAGATTTCACATTATGGCATGATCGCCTTGGTCACCCCGGCACTACAATGATGCGTAAAATCATAGAAAGCTCACATGGTCATTCACTAAAAATCCAAGAAATTTCTCAAGGAAATAAAATGACATGTGTTGCATGTTCTCTTGGAAAATTAATCATAAGGCCATCGCCAACCAAAATTGATAAAGAATCACCAAACACTACAAGATGCTGCCGCTATACCGACGGACGTTTTCGTCGGAATTTCGTCGGGATAGCCCATTCCCGACGAAATTCCGACGAAAACGTCCGTCAGTATCGTTTCGTCGGAAAGTCAGATGTCGTCGGGAATCCGTCAGAAATTTCTGACGGAATTCCGAGAATTTCCGACGACCACTATTTCCGACGGATTTCCGACAACTGGTCGCCGTCGGAAACGTCCGTCGAGAAGCTGTCGATAATTCCCGACGGAAACGGGTACGTCGGTTTTTACCGACGGACATGATTCCGTCGGTAATTTCCGACGTAAACTTTTCCGACGGAATCATGTCCGTCGATAATTTCCGACGGAAACGTGGCCGTCGGGAAATTCCGACGGAATCATGTCCGTCGGTAAAAACCGACGGAGAGCATCCGTCGGGAACTTCCGACGGACCATCTTCCGTCGGGAATTTTCGACGGAGATACTTCCGTCGGTTTTTACCGACGGACACGATTCCGTCGGGAATTCTAAAATATTTTAATTATATAAATTATTTTAGTTTTTAAATTTATTTAATTGAATTATTTATAAATATTTAATTTTAGATATTGAAATGTAAACAAAAATATATTATAGAAATTTTAAAGTTTTACAATATTAAAAAAAACAATCGAAAAGTTCATAATTATAAAAAAATACTAAATTCTTTGAGAAAACATGTCCTCCATCCTCTTCATAAGTTCCTGGTTTAACCTCCTGCTCTCAGCCATCTCGTCTCGATATGCCGCCATCTCAGCTGACTGTTGCTCCATTTGAGCCGATTGTTGTGCCATCTGAGCAATAACTGAAGCGTTCTGGGTCTCCAACGCTTGAATACGCTGAGTTTTGTCTTGAAGCTCCTCAATGATCAGCGGATCAACATATGGAGATTGCGAAGACGATGCAGGACACGAAGAAGCACGACGAGCCAAACCGACCAGATAACCTTTCTTCTTTGGGACCGCCTATTAAAAGATTAATAAAATTAAAAAGTCTTTAAAAAGGTATCTGAAAACTTAAATTATTATAATATTATAAAAAATAAAAGATTAAAGAAATGAAAATCTAAGAAATTTACTTGTTCGACCATTTCGTTGATTCGCTGGGTTTGGGAGAACTGGGTGGAAGCATCGGACTCGTCATCACCGGTAAGAGGAGGCTGAGAAGCTAGAAAATCTTGTTTCTGCATCTTCACCAAATCCACGACACCTTTAATTGTGACATTGTTGATTTCTCCCGTCTTCTTGTTGGTGTACGCTGCCTCCATGACGGCGAGGTGGTCGACGGGATTCCCGTCGTTTGCCTCAACCTATAATAATATATAAAAGACTTAGTAAATATATAGAATATTTTAAAAAAAAAGTTAAAAAGATATAGCATACTTACAAGTTGGTCCTCCTTACTGGAAATGCTGCAGGCGCCGAGGTTGTGGGTGTACACCCCTGCTCCTTCACGGTTGCTCATGCGGTTGCCCGAGTTTCTGACTGAAATCTGTTGAGTCGCATCCTCCAACCAATGACCAATAAGGTCATTCCATACCGTACCGTTGATGCCCTTTGAGATCTTCCCCTTCTTCCAAAGTGTCTTCCACTCGTTCAGTTGCTTGGTATAAGCAGATGCAGCCTTCTTGTGAAATGCCTTACGGACAGTTTCCGTAAGGCCAGACTCCCAGTTGAATTCTTGCTGAAAGAAAAAACACATAATATTAATAAAAATAATTAAATTTCAATATTAAAAATACATAAAGTTAAAAAATAGAAAAATACCGCAAATTGACGAAACCACAGATCTTGTTCGAAATGTGGCATCACACTGTATGTCGAATACCCCGTATTCAGCATGCTATACATCATATGATTAATGCTCTTGCTGATCCCATTGCTGGACTTGGTGAACCTACAAAAAAAAAATAGCTATTAGTTATGTAATTGGAAAAATATAGTAAAAATAATATTTAAAAACTAACCATGTAGTTCTTCCCCGTGGGTGAGGATGAAGTACTCTGAGATGATCTCGACCGGGCTGTCGAACCAACTCATCAACCGGCATGCTACCCGGTGGGTGCGGAGCCTCTGCAGGTGGAGCTACCGGTGGAATGGGAGCTGGAATGTGAGGAACAGACGCCGGAAAAGAATTATGCTCCTGTGAAGACTGCGATCCTCCTCGAGAATTACTGGCCGAACCACTCCGTCCTCGAGGAATGTAACGACGTATCCTAGCTCCGTCTGCGGACCCGTCACCGGACCTGAAAAAAATATCATTTTTATATAAGTTTATTTAAATACAAACTGAAAACATTTGTAAGAACCATATTTTTACTATATAAATGTTGTATATATACACAAATAAATACAAATAACCTATTTCAAAATGTTTTAAAAAATGTATAATTATTAGAAAATGTTTTTTATAAATGTTTTAAAATGTTATATAAACTTTTTATAAATATAAATAACATTTTTCAAAATGTTTTTAAAACGTATAATTATTAGAAAATGTTTTTAAAAAATGTATAATTATTAGAAAATGTTTTTAAAAAATGTATAATTATTAGAAAATGTTTTTAAAAAATGTATAATTATTAGAAAACGTTTTTTAAAAATGTATAATTATTAGAAAACGTTTTTAAAAAATGTATAATTATTAGAAAACGTTTTTAAAAAATGTATAATTAGTAGAAAACGTTTTTAAAAAATGTATAATTATTAGAAAACGTTTTTAAAAAATGTATAATTATTAGAAAACGTTTTTAAAAAATGTATAATTATTAGAAAACGTTTTAAAACGTATAATTATTAAAAAAACGTTTTTAAAATATGTATAAATATTAGAAAACGTTTTTAAAAAATGTATAAGTATTAGAAAACGTTTTTAAAATATGTATAAATATTAGAAAACGTTTTTAAAAAATGTATAAGTATTAGAAAACGTTTTTTAAATATGTATAAATATTAGAAAACGTTTTTAAAATATGTATAAATATTAGAAAACGTTTTTTAAAAATGTATAAGTATTAGAAAATGTTTTTAAAATTTTTCTAATTATTGGAAAACGTTTTTAAAAAAAGTTTTAAAATATATATGGTTTATAGAACACAACAAAAACTAACATTCACAAAAACACAATCAAAACTAATGTAAATCACAACCTAACAACACAAATCTAAGATCTAATTCCTAAAACTATCCATTCTAACCAAAGACCATCAATTTAAAACTTAAAATCCATAAAGCTAACTTCCAAATCCTCAAAAAACAACTAATAAGAATAGAGAATGGATACTTACATGATTTGGGATAGAAATATGAGAGATTTAGGTGATTTGGAGCCAAAATCGGAGAGAAAACTTTTAGAAGTCGCGGAGGAGAGAAAATTCCCGAGAGAAGATAAGAGAAATGGAAAAGGAAGAAGAAGGGGAAAATATAATTAAAAAAAATCCCGACGGAAAGTTTCTGTCGGTATTCCGTCGGTTTTATTTTTTAAAAAGTTTCAATTTTTTTGTTCCCGGTAAACCAAATTCCCGACGGCATTCCGACCAAAACGTGGCCGTCGGAAAAAATGCCGTCGGAAATCCGTCGGTATATTTGTTCTTTCGAGGAGAACAAGTTCCAAAGCGAATAATGTCTTTTCCGTCGGAAATCCGTGAGAAGTTACCGACGGATTTCCGACGGAAACATGTAGTCCGTCGGAAATCCGTCGGTAATTACTCACGGATTTCCGACGGATTTCTTAACAAATTGAGAAAATGTCTAATTTTGCTATTTTTTGTATACGAAAAATGTCGAAATGACACTTATTAAATGTGTAATAGGATATTTGTTCACAAGGAATGAAATTTTCATCTAAAAAAATTATTACGAAGAACATCGACCTATTCTTAATATATCACCTAAATAATGGCAAAAGTAGACATTTTCTCAATTTATTAAGAAATCCGTCGGTAATCCGTGAGTAATTACCGACGGATTTCCGACGGACTACATGTTTCCGTCGGAAATCCGTCGGTAATTACTCACGGATTTCCGACGGATTTCTTAATTTTTTTAAAACCACATACTCTCAGAAATTCACCGGTATTTCCCGACGGATTTCCGTCGGTAATTTTTTTAAAACCACATACTCTCAGAAATTCGCCGCTATACCGACTGAGTAATTACCGACGGATTTCCGACGGATCCTTTTTTTTTTAAAACCACAAACTCTCAGAAATTCGCCGGTATTTACCGACGGACACAGGAAGTTCGTCGGAAATCCGTCGGTAATTACTCACGGATTCCCGACGGATTCCTTTTTTTTTAAAACCTCAAACTGTCAGAATAATTCACCGGTATTTCCCGTCGGTAATATCAATATTTTTAGATAAGATTATTTTTTATCCTTACAGAGAATATTCCAACAACTTATAAAATTAAAAAATTACTTATACAACTAATAGTTATACTAATTGATCTAAAAATAACTTCATTAACTTAGAAAATGCATAACTATTAATTTAAAACAACGTACAACCCTCAATATAAGTTAAGAGAGAGATAGATAAATATATAAATATATTACAATACAAATCTACTCGAAATCTGTAGAATCGGAATCAGAATCAGAATCTTGGTCAAACTCTCCTACCTCAGCCTCGTCCTCGGAGTGTACAACAGCATCAGCATCAAACTCGGTAAAATCGACCACGAGTTCAACACTTGCTACATCTTCAGTTGGAGTAATTACATTGCTTGTAGAGTTTGACTGTAATGGGTCATTTTCAGAACTTCCGTGTACTCGTCCTCTTGGGTTAATTGACATTACAGTAATCCACGAGTCGTCCCTGTACGTAACTCGAGGGTAACTAATGTAGCAAACCTATATATTGCACAAAATCTATTGTTAGTATAATATGTAACCAACAAAATTATGCCGATACTATGCATTATATATGGGGTAAATTTGTCATACCTGATCAGCTTGCGAAGCAAGAATGAAAGGATCATAATATTGCAGTTTCCTCCGTGAATGTAATGATGTAACACCAAATGCGTCGGTTCTCACCCCTCGATCTGGAGTGTTGTCATACCAATCACAGAAAAAAACAGTACAACGCAATCCAACAGAACCGGGGTACTGGATCTCCAAAATTTCTTTTATCTTTCCGTAGTAAACATCATCTCCAGATGAAGACGAAACACCAGAATCATAAGTTTTGCTTGACATGCCCTCCCTTGTAAATGCATATCCTCGAGTACAATATCTTGGATATGACTTCGCCATACTCTTTGGTCCACACGCAAATTCCTGGATCCAATCATCAAATACATTACCGCTTGCCATACCATCTCTCACCTACAAATATTCAAGATTCATATGTAAATTAGTGAGCATATGCAATTTATTAAAATAAATATTCAAATTCCAACACACTCACATATTTAAGCAGCCATGTAGCAAATCCTTCTTGTTTAAGTTGTTCAAGCTCTTCATCTGCGGCGTGTCTATAAGTTGACCGCAAAAATGCCATATATGTCCTATAAAAAAATCAAACTAATAATTAATCTAAAATATAACTTATTGAATCACTTATTGTAAAATGAAATATGAATAGTTACCTCTCATAAGGTAGAATATCTTCGCAGTTGGTGAGTAAATATGTATGCAAATGACCGAGCTCTCTCTCCGTAAGTCTTCGATTCTTTGATTTCCCACTTAGTCTTCCAATGTCAGTAAAGATGTTTGGGACATAAACATGATATGTTGCCCTTTCCCCTCTGTCATCATGCCGAGCAGGTCTTCTGTTTTTTGTCTGCACTTCTGATGGAAAGTAGTTTTCCGCAAAGTTCGAAGTTTCTTCATTTATCATCTGTGCGACTATAGATCCTTCCACCTTGCTCAAATTTTTGACTTTCTTCTTCAGATGATACATGTAACGCTCATAAAGATACATCCATCTGTAGTTCACCGGGCCACCAAGTTCCAATTCCCTTGCCAGATGAATAGTAAGATGTTCCATTACATCAAAAAATGATGGAGGAATTTTCAGGAATCACAGGAATTTTCTCCATCAAATTGCGAATTCCCTCTTCTGTAACTGTTCTCGTGCATAAATCACGAAAGAAAGAACTTATTCCTGCAATTGCTTCGTGAACATTTCGAGGCAATAGCGCGGAAAATGCAAACGGAAGGAGGCGCTGCATCATTACATGACAATCATGACTCTTCAACCCAATAAACTTTCCTTCACTTTTATCGATGCAGTTGGCCAAATTTGATGCATACCCGTCTGGAAATGCCACCCTCTCCGTAATCCAATCAAAGAACTCCTCCTTTGCAGCTGCATCCAACCGATATATGGGAACAGGAGCCTTACCGTTCTCATCGACATGAAGTTCAGAACGATCACAAATATCGACCAAATCAAGTCTTGACTTCAAATTATCCTTCGTTTTACCTTGGACATTAAGGATCGTGTTCATCAGATTATCGAAAAAGTTCTTCTCAATATGCATGACATCTAAATTATGCCGCAACAGATGATCCTTCCAGTAAGGGAGATCCCAGAAAATACTCTTTTTGTGCCAGTTGTGTAGTTCTCCAACAGCATCAATTGGACGACCTTCATGTCGACCATCGTCGGGGATCCTTTCTGCACCAAAATCTCTTAATTGTTTCCACAAGTCTTCTCCACTAACTTCTGGAGGGGGACCGTCAAACACCCTCTTGTTCTTCATAAACAAAGTTCTACTCCTACGATATGGATGATCGGGTGGTAGAAATCTTCTGTGACAGTCAAACCAACACGTTTTCCTTCCGTGTTTTAGTTGGAAAGCATCTGTGCTATCTTGGCAGTATGGACATGATAACCTCCCATGCGTTGTCCATCCAGATAACATACCATATGCTGGAAAATCACTTATCGTCCACATAAGTACTGCTCGCATTTGAAAGTTTTGTTTGCATGAAACATCGTATGTCTCAACACCATGCGTCCATAGTTGTTGCAACTCATATACCAGTGGCTGAAGAAAAACATCAAGTGATCTTCTGGGATGTTCTGGTCCGGGGACGAGAATGGAGAGAAACAAAAACTCTCGACGCATGGCCAAATTAGGCGGTAAGTTGTATGGTGTCATAATTACTGGCCACAAAGAATATTGTCTCCCGCTCTTTCCAAATGGGTTAAAACCATCAGTACATAATGCAAGATAGACATTTCTGCTCTCATGCGCAAATTCTGGATATGTTGATTGAAAATGTTTCCAAGCTTTTGCATCCGACGGATGTCTTATCTGACCATCTCTGGAGTGCTCTGCATGCCATCTCATTGGTTGGGCTGTGCGTTCAGACTGATAAAGCCGCTTTAATCTTTCCGTCAAAGGCAAATACCACATCCTTATGTACGGCACCGGAACTCTTCCACTCGTATCCTGATAACGAGCTTTCCCGCAAAATTTGCATTTATCCCGTTTCTCATCCATTCTCCAGTATATCATGCAGTTGTCTCTGCATACGTCTATCATCTGATACCGCAAGCCTAGACCCGCAACAAGTTTATGCACCTCATAATATGATCCCGGTGCAAGATTTCCCTCAGGTAGAACACCTTTAACAAAATCAGCAATCGCATCCACACATTCTTCAGCTAAATTATAATCTGTCTTAATACCCATCAATCTAGTTGCAGATGATAAAGCTGAATGACCATCTCTACATCCTGTGTACAAAGGTTGTTTTCCTGCATCCAACCTTTCAAAAAATCGCATAGCTTCTGCATTGGGTTCTTCTTCCCCTCTGTAGTGATCGTTAACCATCTGCTCCATACCATAACCATAATCTACATCTTCTCTTCGTTCTTCAAACCTATTTCCAAGTTCTTCTAACCTATCTACAATCTGAGGTTCGCTAGTACTACCATATTCATAACTAGTTTCTCCATGAAGATACCAAACCTTGTAACTCCGGTCAAACCCTTTCTTATATAAATGTTTCCAAACATCCCATTCCTTTAAAACCCTACTATTTTTACATGAAGAGCAGGGACATCTTAACATACCGGTATTTGCTTCCGGTTGGCGTTGAACTACCGTCATGAATTCCCCAATGCCTCTCGCGTATTCTTCCGTAAGTAAATTGGTGTGTGGATCCATATGATAATTATCCATCCACGCACGAAAATTATATGAAGACATAATTTTTTTTCGAAAATGTTGTTTACTAAGAGAGAAGTAAGAGAGAAGTGAAGAGTGAATGAGGGGAAATGAGGAGAGCATTAATTTATAGAAGAAAACTGCCGACACTCTGACGAAATTCTGATGAAATTCCGACGGAAGTTACTAAAAACCGTCGGGAATCCGTCGGAAATTTCTGACGCATCTCTGACTGATTAGCGACTAATTTTAACGGTAACAACAATCATCGATATTTCTGACGTATTCCTCACGAATAACCGATTCCGTCAAAAATTACCGATGGATTCCTGACGGGGCAGATTCCGTCGGTAATTACTGACGGATTTTCTGACGGAACGCTCGTCCGTCGGGAATTACTGACGGATTTTCTGATGGAATACTTGTCCGTCGGGAATTACTTACGGATTTTCTGACGGAATACTCGTCCGTCGGGAATTTCTGACGGGATTTTGACAGATTCCCGACGCTATCCAACGGTAACAAATTTCGTCAATATTTCGTCCGATTTCTATCGGTATTTCCCGACGGAAAATTCTTTGTCGGAATTTCGTCGGTTTTTTCTGACGCATTTCCGACAAACACAAAATTACCATTTTCGTCGGTTAGTCGTCGGAATGTCGTCGGTATATTCCGACGGCCGCGCTCTCCGTCGGAATGTCCGTCGGGAAGTGCCCTCCTTTCTTGTAGTGAAAGTTCCTTGAAAGAATTCAAGGCGATATATGTGGACCAATACATCCACCATGTGGACCATTCCACTATTTAATGGTATTAATTGACGCATCCAGCAGATGGTCACACGTTTGTCTATTGTCATCTCGAAATGTGGCATTTGCAAAATTTTTAACTCAAATAATCAAACTGCGAGCACAGTTCCCAGATTATACAATTAAAAGAGTTAGATTAGACAACGCCGCTGAATTCACATCCCAAGCATTCAATGATTATTGTATGGTAACATGAATTGAAGTTGAACATTATGTGGCTCATGTCCATACGCAAAATGGTTTGGCTGAATCTTTAATTAAGCGTCTGCAATGGATTGCACGACCAATGATCATGAGATCAAAACTCCCAACCTCTGTGTGGGGACATGCCATCTTGCATGCAGAAGCACTTATTCGGATTAGACCAAGTGCATACCATAAGTATTCTCCATTACAATTAGCGTTTGGTCGAGAACCAAACATTTCTCATTTAAGAATCTTTGGTTGTGCGGTATATGTGCCTGTAGCACCACCACAACGCACAAAAATGGGACCACAAAGGAGATTAGGAATATATGTTGGTTGTGATTCACCATCAATTATACGATACTTAGAACCACAGACTGGTGACGTCTTTACGGCACGTTTTGCCGACTGTCATTTTGATGAAAAGGTATTCCCAGTTCTAGGGGGAGAAAACAAAGATATAGGAAATGATATCAAATGGAGTGTACCTTCGTTGTTATATCTTAATCCTCCTACTAAAGAGTCAGAACTAGAAGTTTGGCGAATTATGCATCTACAGAGTATAGCGATTAGCTACCTGATGCATTTGCGGATACCAAGACGATAACTAAATCTCATATACCAGCTGCCAACGCTCCTGCTTGTATCAAAGTATTAAATGATCAAGGAAAAGCAGATGATACACGTGAGTCTAAAACACGCTTGAAGCGTGGAAGACCTGTTGGTTCTAAGAATAAAAATCCTTGAAAACAAAAGAATATTGAAATAAGCGAAACGCCCAAAATAGCAGATAGTATTTTGGAAGAAACAAATGATGAGGATACTGACAAAGTTGAGCATCATGAATCAGAAATGAATCATGAAATTTCTATCAACTACATCCATAATAAAAGGATATGGAATAGAAATGAGCAGGATGATGTTGATGATGCTTTCTCATATATGGTGTCAAGTGAGATAAATGAGGAAATCGAAGATCCAGAACCAAAATCTGTCTTTGAATGTCAAAAGAGACATGATTGGAAACAATGGAAAAATGCAATACAAACCGAACTCGATTCGCTTAATAAACGAGAAGTATTTGGATCTATTGTGCTCACACCTGTAAATGTGAGACCAGTTGGATACAAATGGGTTTTCGTTCGAAAGATAAATGAGAAAAATGAGGTTACGAGATACAAAGCTCGTCTAGTGGCCCAAGGTTTTTCGCAAAGACCTGGAATCGATTATGAAGAAACATATTCTCATGTTATGGATGCAATCACTTTTAGATTCCTGATGAGCCTAGCAGTTGATAAAGATCTCGAGATGCGTCTTATGGATGTCGTTACCGCCTATCTATATGGATCATTAGATACTGATATCTACATGAAAATTTCTAATGGGTTTAAAATGCCAAAAGCATTAAGTTCCAAGCCGAAAGAGTTATGTGCAATAAAATTGCAAAGATCGTTATATGGGTTAAAACAATATGGGCATATGTGGTATAATCGTCTCAGTGAACATTTGACAAAAGAAGGATATGTGAACGATCCTATATGCCCATGCGTTTTCATCAAGAAAACAACATCCGTTTTTGTGATAATCGCAGTATATGTTGATGATCTTAATATTATTGGAACTTAAAGGGAAATCCAAAAGGCATCAGATTACCTGAAAGGAGAATTTGAGATGAAAGATCTCGGACAAACAAAGTATTGTCTTGGCCTACAAATTGAACATTCTGAAAATGGTATATTTGTGCATCAATCCACTTACACTAAAAGAGTGTTGAAGCGCTTTAACATGGATAAATCAACTCCTCTTAGCACTCCGATGGTCGTTAGATCACTTAATATTGAGAATGATATCTTTCGACCATCTGCAGAAAATGAAGAGATACTCAGAGCGCTGATGTACCTTGCAAATTGTACATAGCTTGATATATCATTTGCTGTTAATCTTTTAGCAAGATTCAGTTCTTCTCCTACACGAAGACATTGGAATGGAATTAAACATGTCTTTCGTTATCTCCAAGGTACCATTGACTTAGGCTTATTTTATCCTAAAGATTCAAAAGGTCAAATGGTTGGTTTTGCAGATGCAGGATATCTATCAGATCCACACAAAGCTCGATCGCAAACATGATACGTTTTCATGATCGGAGGCACTGCTATATCTTGGCGTTCCCAGAAACAAACACTTGTGGCAACCTCATCAAATCATGCGGAGATAATCGCACTCCATGAAGCAAGTAGAGAATGTGTATGGCTAAGATCAATAAGCCGTCACATCTGTTCAAGCAGTGAGATTGGCGAAAATATGGAGCCAACTGTTTTATATGAAGATAATGTGGCATGCGTTGCTCAAACGAAGGAAGGATATATCAAAAGCGATAGAACGAAGCATATACATCCAAAGTTCTTCTCTTACACTCAAGAGCTAGAGAAAAATAAAGAAATTGAAGCAAGATATGTTCGATCATGCGACAATGCTGCTGATCTTTTCACAAAATCACTTCCTACCTCGGTATTCAGGAAACATGTCCATAATATTGGAATGCGTCATCAGAAAGATCTATGACTGCTTATTCGAGGGGGAGCTTACGAGGTTGTACTCTTTTTACCTTACTATGGTTTTTCCCATTGGGTTTTTCCGAAAAGGTTTTTAACGAGGCAACAAGAGACGTTAAGCTAAAGGCAATGGTGACACTGGTCTCCAAGGGGGAGTGTTATAAACTTGACGGAAGATACAATGTCAAACAATGCAGGCACCGAAATTTGACATTGTTGTGTGAATAATTATTATGTGGAGCCCACCGTCACTATGCGCGCACAGTAACTTACTTTTTCACCTCTATAAATACGAACGATTTCGATTGTAAAACATACACACCATTACCTCTTCTTTCTTCCATATAATATAACTCTCTCTATTTTATATAAGTGTTATCTCCTCCTTACGAGTATAAAATTTTGTCCTTACTCAAATTTCGAGATACTATAAATTTGTAAGTTATTTCATAACATAACGTTAAATTTTTTAAACTTTAGATATAATCATTTGGAGCATTTTCAAAGGAGATTTCTTAATTGTAGGGTTTTTAACGGAAAATCCAATCCAAGAAGTTTCTGTACGAATATTTTGGGTTAAAATTTTTATAAAATTAAAATTTGCATAATACGGATGGATGGATTCTAATATAAATATATATATATATATATATATATATATATATATATATATATATATAGTGTTCTTAGAACAATTCAATCGTAGAGTTCCAGAGGAAGTTCTGATAATTAAAGAAAAATAAAAAAACATAAAAATATGAAAGAGAAAAGAAAAAGTTCTCATTTAAGGGCATATCAAGACCATATTAGAATTCATCCTCCCACTTGTCAACATATAAATAGCTCACGTATGTAATTCATATTCAAATTTAATTAGTTAAAGAAAATTAATTAAAATAACAATATATATTTATCAAAAACTCCTTTTTCTGATTCCAACCGATGAGGTTGCTTTTAGGTGTGTTCAAATCTACGCATGATCGACTGAAAATAAAAAGTTTTGTAATTTCTCAATTCCCTGGATGCGCAATTTTTCTTTGTTTTTACCTTTTATCACAATATATAGGTTGTTAAAAAGGCTTTTGGTGTTTGGATAACTATCAAACTTTCGTTGGAGTCAGAGGCAGCTTAAGTGGTGGAGCGAGCAGAGCGATCGTTCAGGGCCCATGGAAACAAGTGGCTCATAAAATTATTAATTTATTTATAACGTTAAATTTTTTAGACTTTAGATATAATCATTTGGAGCATTTTCAAAGGAGATTTCTTAATTGTAGGGTTTTTAACGGAAAATCCAATCCAAGAAGTTTCTGTAAAAATATTTTGGGTTAAAATTTTTATAAAATTAAAATTTGCATAATACGGATGGATAGATTCTAATATATATATATATATATATATATATATATAGTGTGTGTGTTCTTAGAACAATTCAATCGTAGAGTTCTAGATGAAGTTTTGATAATTAAAGAAAAATAAAAAAAACATAAAAATATGAAAGAGAAAAGAAAAAGTTCTCATTTAAGGGCATATCAAGACCATATTAGAATTCATCCACCCACTTGTCAACATATAAATAGCTCACGTATTTAATTCAAATTCAAATTTAATTAGTTAAAGAAAATTAATTAAAATAACAATATATATTTATCAAAAACTCATTTTTCTGATTCCAACCGATGAGGTTGCTTTTAGGTGTGTTCAAATCTACGCATGATCGACTGAAAATAAAAAGTTTTGTAATTTCTCAATTTTAGGCTTTAAAGTTATGTTTTCTTGTTTTGTATACGGTCATAAGAAACTAATTATATACTACTAATTTTGTTTTATATTAAGTGTCACTTTATTTTTATGCACATGAATTAAGAAATAATTAATTTTGCATAATTTTTATAAAAAATACAATTACCTATACACCTAACCATATTTCAACCAATAAAAAAGATAAATTGCACTATAAAATTAATAAATTTTGCATCAAAAGTTAAAAACGACATTTATTTTGTAACAAAAAAATCTCTACAACGACACTTAATATGAAACGGAAGGAGTAGTATGCTTGAGCTAAACGTGATCCATACTACCACTATTGTTGTTTGGTTATGATGGACGTAGGTTTGATTTTCAAATAAGTAATGTGTTCTTAAAGTCTCGAAGAAAGTAAGAACGTAGAAAGCGAATACTCTTCGCAGTGCTTTGAAGCTCTTTAGGAAACTCAAGAATCTTATTCAATAAAAAGTATATCTTACATCTCCCGATAGTTGCCTATTTATATCAATTATAAAGTCATAAACCTAAAGGGTTTGTAAATCCTTAAGCTAATGGGAATCATAGTTATCTAGAAATAAAGGAAAAAAAATCAACACAAGAAAAGGAAACATTCCTAAGAGACGTAGGAGTTGTAATCGATGGCAATTACAAGTTGTGTTGCATCATGTCCCTCCGGGTGAGAAGGATTCGACCATGAATCCGGATTGTCATTGTCGCCATGGAATGGAAAGAGATGCTTAACATTAAACACGTCAGAAGTACGAAGACGCGGAGGGAGCCGAACACGATAAGCATTTGGGTTTATTTGCTCGAGTACTTCCACAGGTCCTATTTTGCGTGACTTAAGTTTGTTGTATTCTCTTGCTGGAAGACGATCTTTTGTTAAGACGACCCAAACATAATCTCCCAAAGCAAATAGTAGTTCCCGTCGCTTCTTGTCAGCCGATGCTTTATACTTTGAAGCGGCAGTGGCCAGGTGTGCCTTAGCCAACTGATGAATGTCTTGTATTTGAGAAACAAAATCCAATGCTTATCCATGAAAGCGTGTCTTGTCCGGTAACGTGGTGAGGTCGAGAGGGCCACGAGGAAGGATCCCATAAACAACATGTAAAGGACAATATCCCAAACTTCTATTCAAGGCGCGGTTATGAGTAAATTCGGCTTGACCAAGCTTTACATCCCACGAATTGAGATTATCTCCCACCAAACAACAACACAGTAATTTGCCGAGTGATCGATTTGTTACTTCGGTTTGACCATCCGTTTGTAGATGATAAGCGGTGCTCATGTCCAAACTGGTACCTAATATCTTCCATAGCGATCGACAGAAGTGACTGAGGAACCTTGTATCACGATCAGAAATGATGGAGTTGGTAACCCGTGCAATCTATAGACTTCTTGGAAGAAAAGTACAGCTGCGCTAACCGCATCCGTAGTCTTTTTAAACATAATGACGTGAGCCATTTTTAGAACCTATCGACCACGACAAAAATAGAATCGTTTCCTTTCTGAGTCCGAGGAAGACCTAGAACAAAATCCATACTAACGTATGTCCATGGTTGTGTCGGGATTGTTAACGGAAAGTATAAACCTGCATTGGGTGCTTTTCCTTTAGCCAGTTGACATACCCTACATCGTTCGACAAATTTCTCGACATCGCGGTGTATGGTCGGCCAGAAGTAAGACGTAGTGGCGAGGTGGAGATTCCTATCCGTGCCGACATGACCTTCATTATGCAGTTCTTGGATGATCTTCAAACGTAGACTGCTATCTGGTATGCAAAGTCGAAGCCCTTTGAAAAGAAATCCATCGGGTAGAGTATATTCTACAAACACGCCTGCAGAAGCATCATCGAATAATCTATTAAAGAAGCGATCTTGTGTGTACAAGTCAGCCAGAGAAGCAAACCCAGGGACCGTAGCATGGACTGATGTCAGGAGATTGTGTCTACGGCTTAAGGCATCCGCCACACGATTTGTTTTTCCTGATTGATATCGGATAGAGAATGTGAGTTGTTGCAAATATGCAATCCACGATGCGTGTCTAGAGGAGACCTTGGCTTGACTATTGAGGTGTCGCAAAGCATCATGATCTGTAAATAAAATAAATTCGCGATTTAGTGCCTCCAATGTTTGATCGCTTGGACAACCACATAGAACTCCACGTCTTAAGTTCTATAACGTGAACGCGCACCTGCACGTTTCTCGCTATACTATGCAATCGGACGACCATGTTGACTCAAAACTGCTCCAATACCTAACTTAGATGTGTCACTATGTAATTCGAAGGTCGCCGAGAAGTCAGGTAACACGAGTATTAAGGCCGTCATGAGCTTGGTTTTGATTAAGTCGAATGAAGTGGTTGCTTCCAGAGTCCAATTAAACTTGCCTTCCTTCATGCAACTAGTAATAGATGCCATAATGGAACTAAAGTGGCTAACGAACCGCAGGTAAAAAGAAGCGAGCCCATGAAAGCTTCGTACCTCAGAGATTGTTTTCAGGATCGGCCAAGACCGGACAGCTTCCACTTTAGTTTGATCCATCGATAAGCCATTAGCATAAACAACGTATCCTAAGAAGAGGACTTGAGGAACTCCAAATGCACACTTTTGTTGTGCGCCGAAAAGCTTCTCTGTGTGGAGCATCTATAATACTTGCCGAATATGCTTGACATGTTCAATCATGGACGAGCTAAAAATTAGTATATCGTCAAAGTAGACGACAACAAATTTTCCATGAAAGGTCGCGGAGCCTGATTTATGTTGTGCATGAAAGTACTTGGAGCATTAGACACGAGCCATTCAAACAAACCTTCTCGAGTTTTGAAAGCTGTCTTCCATTCATCACCCGGTCTGATCCGTATTTGGTGGTAGCCACTTTTTGAGGTCGATTTTTGAGAATATTGAACCTGAGCCGATTTGATCTAGCAAATCATTGAGTCGTGGAATTGGAAACCGATAGTGAACCGTGATTTTATTTATGGCCCGACTGTTCACACACATACGCCAAGTTCCATCTTTTTAGGGATGAGAAGCGCATGTACATCACAAAGGGAAAAACTCTCGCGAATATGGCATTTCTGGAGTAGATCTTCTACTTGTCTTCAGAGTTCTTCATGTTCATCAAGGCTCATTCTATAGTGTGGCCGATTTGGTAAAGTTGAACCTGGAACGAGGTCAATATGATGTTGTATCTCACGCAAAGGCGGTAAACTGGTCGGGAGTTCTTTCGGAAAGACATCCTGAAACTCGTCCAAGACAGTAACGATATCTTTATGGATCGTTGGTGGTGGTAGATGAGTGATGGGTGATTGCAAAAGGGTGAATGTGACACCTGCAGTTTGTAACTCTGTCCGAAAGGTCTCAAACGAACATACCAACGAGGTATGTTGTGCCGGAGTGGACGGTGTTTTCTTGATAGCAGTAGGAGGAATCAGTAGGACCGGTTCTTTAGATGGTAATAATAATATCTTATGCGTATCCCATGTGAACTGATATGTGTTATTTTCTCCATGATGAATGATATTACGATCGAACTCCCATGGACGGCCTAATAAGAGGTGACTTATGTCATCGGTGCTATATCACAAAATATATGATCTTTGTAATAAGGACCAATGGAGAAAGAGACAAGATCTCATTGAGATATTCGTACGGTAGAACTTTCATGTAACCATCCCAATGTGTAAGGTGCAGGATGATATTCACGAAGTAGTCCGAGCTTGTCAACTACACTTTATGAATTTACATTTCGGCAACTACCCAAATCAATGACGAAACTGCAGACATGTCCGTTGTTGGTGCATGTGGACCTGAAAATATTAGTAGTAACCACTTCTCATCATGTCGACGAGGGGTTAGGCATAATCGCCAAAGGACCAACATATGAACAGTGTCGCCTGTCGTGAGATGGACCACGTTTTGTTCCTCTTCGTCTTCTTGAGAATCATAAATGTCTTTTTCGTGACCTGAATCATCGGCTAGCAAACCACGCCGTGTGGAATGTGGACATGCCGCATGTCGGTGTCCTGTTACGCCACAAGAATAGCAATGGAGGGCGTTTGGACGCGTTGATCGTCGTAACTGTTGTTCTTCTGGTGCTACTGGTCCTGAGGACAAAGTCCATGTTTCACCCGCATCCTTGGCTGGCGAAGTGGTCGTGTTTCCACCTACCTCTATAGTTTTTGTTCTCAAGGAAGAAGAATTCCAATTAGTAGTACGAGTTTGTTGCTCGAATGCTGCTGCACGTCGATGTGCCTCACCAATCGAAGAAGGATCGAATTGTGCCATCGACGTCTGGAGTTGTGGTCGCAGTCCTCCGATAAAATGAGACACCAGTTGGATTTGACTGTCATGAATCTCATTACGAGTCAAAAGCAATGCAAATTCTTCAGCGTATTCGTCCATACTTGGGTTACCTTGTCAGAGATTTTGTAATCTTGTATACATAGTACGCTCTTAATTGTGTGGTAGGAAAGTTTGCCGAAGATGTTTTGTGAGTTTATCCCATGAACTGATTGGTGCTTTACCCGTACATGATCGTGTTGTTTTGAGTTGCTTCCACCATGTGGCAGCATGACCTCGAAAACGTATAGCTATGAGAGAGACACGTCGAGCTGGCGGGACTTGTTTAAACTCTAAAATTTCTTCAACGGAGACCAACCAGTCGATGAGATCATCGCCACAGAGTCACCATGGAATTCTGGTATGTCAACCCGAAAGCTACCTTCCCAGTGGTTGTCATAATTATTTCGTTGTCGCAGATCGTCAAAATAAACGCGTTTATGAAGCTCTTCTTCGTCGTCTTGTGTTTCCACATTGTCAAGCTGATTGTGACGTCGGTTTCGATGTTTCTGATAGCGGTTGTGTTGTGGCACCGGCGGGAGTTGTTGTTGATTATGTTGTAGCGGTGGAAGTCGTGGTTGTGGTGGAGGGTGTTGATGGTGTTGAGGTTGTTATATTGGTGAAAGGTCTTGAACATTCACCACTTGCTGGTTTTGAGGATCCAGGCGAGTGAGTATGGTATTCATCATGTCCAAACGAGTCGTCAATGATTCGCTCAATTGTTGAATTGAGGTATGCATTGGTGTCTGAATGGTGGTGGCAAAAGCCTATTGCATCTCTGCAATTGGGGTTCGTAAATCGTTCATGTCCGGGGGGTTTCCTTCTGTCGTTTTCTTTGTCATAATAACGGGAGATGAAATCCAGAAACGTACTGAATCTGATACCAACTGATGGAGGTCGTAAGCTACAAAATTGAGATGACGTAGGTTTGATTTTCAAAAAGGTAACGTGTTCTTAAAATCTCCAAAATAATAAGAACATAGAAGGCGAAATACTTTTCGCAGTGCTTTGCAAAAGCTCTTTTGAAAACTCAGAAATCTTATTCAATAATAAAAAGTATATCTTACATCTTCCGATAGTTTGCCTATTTATATTAATTATAAAATCATAAACCTAAAAGGTTTGTAAATTCTTAAATTAATGGGAGTCATACTTATCTAGAAATAAAGGAAAAAAATCAACACAAGAAAAAGAAACATTCCTAAGAGACGTAGGAGTTGTAATCGGTGGCGATTACAAGTTGTGCTGCATCAGATTATTTGTTAACATGTTTTCATCAAAGATCATTTGTGCGCTTGAAGGTGGTCCGGAGGAAAACCCATTAAAGTAGGCCTTAAAAAATCACAAGTGTTTGTGAATGCATTTGTTAACGTGTTCTGTTTTTCTTAATATATTTTTGTTTCTCAGATACAATTTAACATATATTTACTGATCTCTCTCAGCTTTGCTTTTTTCTTTTGGACTTTCAGATTCCTGTTCCTGAGTGTTATTTTTCCTTTTATTTGAATTGTTTATTCAATCACACAAAAGGTGCTTCAAGTAGATTTGTGACAAGCCTAAGTACTGATAAAAGTTCGGGTTTGATCGTATGAATAACGTTTCTCAGTCAAATGATTTGTTTTTACTATGCCATTAGTTTTTTGTTGGTTTTAGATTATGACATTAGTTATTTCAGTGATCATAGATGATACACATTTGTTTTGCTTGTTTTGATAAATATCATTGTTTTATTTTGTTGCAATAAGCCATATTTTTCTTGCTTTACGGGGACAAAAAATTTTTTTGCCCCAGGGCCTGTCAAGGGTTTAAGCCGGCCCTGGTTTGTCAAGGGTTTAAGCCGGCCCTGGTTGGAGTTGTGCTCAGAGCTACTCCGTTTGATCGATAACTGAGTTTTGTATCAGTGCAGATATTTGATTTGTTTATTTGGATGTTTCTCAAATCTAATTATAGGTTTGTATAAAAACAGCACAATATCAAGAAAACTCTTATTGTATGCAAATAACTCTCAGAAGTCGTTTTAATCGTTTCTTCACCAAATTATTTGTAAAACGTAAACGCAAACATACATCAATTTCTTTTTCTTTTCTGTTCTGCGTTTACATTTACAAATAACTTAATTTTAATTACGATAATAAAACCTCTTCAAGACAATAGTACATGACAAAAAAGAACAAGAAACCAAACAAAACACCGGGAAAATAAAAGACAAGACACGTAGAGAGAATCTTTCGATCAGTTCGTTACCGGAGCAACGGTCAAGCCAGGAGAGACTTTAAGGAAAGCCGGACGAGAACAAAGGTCTTCCCACCACGCCTTGACATTAGGACGGTCGTTGACCAAACCAGCATGACTCGTCTTCATGAAGTAGTAAGTGTACGGTACGTGGTGGAGATCTGCGAGTGTGTAAGAATCTCCGGCCAAGTATTTTGTCTTCCCGAGTCTCTCTTCGTACACATCAAGCACTTTCCCTAGCTTCTCCAGATTCTCTTCCACGATGGCTGCATCAGGTGTCTGGCCTTGTAGAGGCACGACGATGAGCTGGTGGATGACGGCGGATATCGCCGGGTTGAAGTGGTGGGACTCCACTTCCGACCAGAGCTTCACAATGGCTGCTTCTTTAGCGTCTGCATGTCTAGTCAGATCCGTTCCTTTGTCTTTCTGTTTCTCTGCTATATATGCCGTGATTGCCCTCGACTCTGTTTTTTTTAAAGATCTCAATATTGTCAATATCTATAAAGCATTATTTAGAAAAGATTCTGATACTGATACGAACCAAAAAGGGTAAGGTCGTCGTCTTGTAGAACAGGAACTTGGCCAAAGGGCTGCATGTAGGAGAAGGATATGTTCAGATACATGATATAACTAATAGTCATGCTTATAAATAGTAATGTGTTGATAAAAAAATACGTACGTTCATGGAGAGGAAAGAGGGGAGCTTGTGGTGGCAAGCAAAGAGATCAACGGGGACAAGCTCGAACTCAGTCTCCTTCTCGTGAAGGCATAGAAGCACACGTGCCACGCACACTGACATCCCATCTCCATATACCTTCATCGCCATTTCACACTAACTTTGTAACTTGGAAGAGAGAGAGAGTCAGAGACTGAACTGTGATCTCACTTGCTTCTATATATAATATATGCTTGGTGTCGTGTACAACCAAGCCAAATATGAACGTGGTCCTGCTGTTTCTTGGACTTTTAACAATTACATAGAAATATGGAATCTAGGTTACGTAAGTAGTCGAATCTTTGCAGTTTTTTTTCAGAGTTTGGTCGTTGAAATTTGATGGTTTGATTATAGGATTCCTTTTCCTCGTGCCCCGAAACTCGCTTTACGATATGTAACCAATACCTGCTTATGAGGATCCGTGAGCGTACACGTGACCACTCAGCCGTTACTGTTGGGAAAATTACCCAATATTCTTCGTGAGATGAAGATGAGATTTAGACAACTAAGAGTTTAATAAGAAGACTCTTAATATTTAGGAAAGGGATTTACTACAAAGATGAAATTTTAGGAAACTCTCTCTTACAAGTGTTTTCTCTCTTGTTTTTCTTTCTTGCTTTTCTTCATACTTCTTCTTCATGGGCTTTTAGTGGATCATACTTATACTAACCAATTTTATTATTTTGGTTTTGGGCTAATGGAGGGAAAACCCAACAAATCTCCCCCTTCCCGACTTAGCCCAAAGTTGTCACGACACTGATACCTTGGCAGCAGTCTTCAAACTTTTTGATTGGCAATACCTTCGTCATAAAGTCTGCCCAATTTTCATCGGTGTGTACCTTGTCGAGATGTATGAGCTTCTCTTCAAGAACTTCTCGTATCCAATGATGCCGAATGTCGATGTGCTTTGAGCGAGAATGAAACGCTGGATTCTTTGCTAAGTGAATAGCACTTTGGTTGTCACATAGTAAGTTGTACTTGTCTTGCTTTACTCCCAACTCAAGTAAGAAGTTCTTCATCCATAACATCTCCTTGCATGCTTCCGTTGCTGCGATATACTCTGCTTCCGTGGTGGATAAGGCAACACACTTTTGTAGCTTCGATTGCCAGGAGACAGCTCCCCCTGCAAAGGTAATCACAAATCCTGAAGTTGATTTTCTCGAGTCTTTATCACCAGCCCAATCTGCATCGGTATAACCGTTCAACTCAAGTTTTCCATTGCCAAAGCATAGACACCTCTTCGTTGTGCCTCGTAGATAGCGTAGGATCCATTTAACTGCTTTCCAGTTAATTGGATCCCAAAGCCGATAGCCAAAATCATCCTTTGGTGAACCAAGGTAGATGCACTCTTTAGTTTTAGAGTCTAACTTGGCTCGTTCATCCTTAGGAATGTGGACGAATGCTCTACACCCGAACACCTTCAAATGATTGTAGGAGACCTTCTTACCCGACCAAACTTCCTCCGGGATATCGCCTTCCAAAGGAACTGATGGTGTAAGATTTATAATATCCACTGCAGTCTTTAAAGCTTCTCCCCAAAATGGCTTGGGTAGTTTAGCGTGAGAGAGCATGCACCGAACTCTTTCTGTAATCGTCCGATTCATTCTTTCAGCAAGCCCGTTCAATTGTGGCGTCTTTGGTGGTGTCTTCTCCATTCTGATTCCATGAGCTTTGCAAAATGCTTCACAAGGACCTCGGTACTCTCCACCATTGTCTGATCGAACACACTTGAGTTTTTGACCCGTACTTCTTTCTGCTTGGGCTACAAACTCCTTGAAAGCATCTAGAACTTGATCTTTTGTCTTCAAAAGGTATACCCATACCTTCCTTGAATGGTCATCAATAAAGGTGACGAAATATGATGCACCTCCATTTGATTTCTCAGACATGGAGCATACATCAGTATGCACTAGATCAAGAATATGCTTCCTTCTTGTGGGTGTAGAAGATCTTCGGAAAGCGACTCTATGTTGTTTTCCGGCTAAGCAATGATGACATGGTGTGAGATACGTACCTCTCATATCAGGAATAAGTTTCTTGCGAGAAAGTATATTAAGACCTTTCTCACTCATATGCCCAAGTCTCCGGTGCCATGTATCCATGTCGTCGCTTGCAACATTAACTTCCTCCTTGCAAAGCTTGGCTTGTGTTACGTATAATGAGCCTTCTTTTCTTCCTCGAGCCATGATCAAACTCTCTTTGGTTAGCTTCCACTTGCCACTGCCAAAATGACTATCAAAACCGGCATCATCAAGCTTCCCTGTTGATATGAGATTGAGTCTCATATCGGGAATATGCCTCACATCCTTAAGAATTATCTTACATCCAGTGTTTGATGTAAGAATAACATCCCCCTTTCCAACGATCTTGCTTCTTCCTTGGTTTCCCATTTGAACTTCACCAAAGTCACCACTTTGGTAGGTTGTGAAGAAGCTTCCATGAGGGGTGACGTGAAAAGAAGCACCAGAATCAACGATCCATGAGCTATCATCAGAGCTAAGATTACATTCTCCAACGAGATATAGGTCTTTGCTCTGGTCTTCAACAATGGTGGTAGTCTTGTCTTCATGCTTCTTCGGAGGATTGAACCGGTCTGGTTTAATATTACCTGCTTGTTGATCTTTCTTGAAAAACCGACACTCCGTCTTCATGTGGTTCGGCTTGCCACAATAGTAGCAGGTTACTCTTGGTCGTGACTTGGATCTTCTTCGAGATTGGTCTCGTCCTCTGCTTTTGTTGTGAACACGAGTCTCCTCTCTACCTCTTCTATCAACGATGTTGGCTTCTGAATAAGAACTCGAGTCTCGTTCCTTCCTCCGGACTTCTTCATTTAGAAGGCTATCACTGACGGTGTCCATGGTAAGCTTTCCCTCCGGTGCTGAATTGCTTAGAGTGACAACTAGTGTGTCCCAACTCTCCGGTAGTGAACTAAGGAGTAAAAGGGCTTGCATTTCATCTTCAACCTTCATATCAACTTTGTTAAGCTGATTTACGAGTCCCTTGAAATTATTCAAGTGCTCCATCATGTTTTGGCCATCCTTGTACTCCAACTTTACTAACCGTCGGACAAGAAGAGCTTTGTTTCGAGGCGTTTTCTTTTGAATCATAGACTCAAGCTTTGTCCATAATTCATAAGCATTTGTATAGGTAGAGACATGTTCAAAGAGAGATCGGTCAATGTACTTACGGATTACAGCAACCGCCTTTCGGTTTAGTACTTCCCATGTTTTGTCATCCTTTCCTTCTGGCTTCTCCTTCATGATGATGGGTTTGTGTAAATCCTTACAATAAAGGTGGTCTTCCATCATCGGTTTCCAATAAGAGTAGTTGTCTGTCGTGAGTTTGAACATATCACCTTCAACGGTAACGGTAGCCTCCATCTTGAATCACACGGGATCTTGAGGATATGTTTGAGCCTAGCTCTGATACCACTTGTTGGGAAAATTACCCAATATTCTTCGTGAGATGAAGATGGGATTTAGACAACTAAGAGTTTAAGAAGAAGACTCTTAATATTTAGGAAAGGGATTTATTACAAAGATGAAATTTTAGGAAACTCTCTCTTACAAGTGTTTTCTCTCTTGTTTTTCTTTCTTGCTTTTCTTCATACTTCTTCTTCATGGGCTTTTAGTGGATCATACTTATACTAACCAATTTTATTATTTTGGTTTTGGGCTAATGGAGGGAAAACCCAACAGTTACTTCACGTGATCTTTCGTCCTTTGACCAGAACAAGACAAGTTTGGTTAAGTGAAATGTCTGGGGAAGACGCAAACTGAAGAGCCTTGAATCTTTTTTGGTTAGCTATAAAAGGTTTTCCAAATTATAAGAACCATTCGTTATTATTATACACACATACTATATACATTAACACCATATGGTTTGCACCAAATCTCACCACATAAGTAGCAGAGATAGAGATAGAAAAGAGAATATAGATTGCATCTAGAAAACAGAAGGCGGTTTAAGACAGTTGTGATACTCAAGCTGAGACATTTCTCCCCCATTCACCGGATCAAACTGGCATCTGTAGAAGCTGAACAAAAAAACATAATCCAACTCAGGCCAAATCAGATTAGTAATAAGCTCTTATATAAATCAATTCAAGTTTTACAATGGAAATGGTGAGTTTCGTTTCTCCTTACCTCCCATCCATGCCAAGAATAACGACAGTGTTCTTCTGATGACCAAAGGCAACTATGTATTGAGTTCCTTCAACCAACCTGAACTGAGCCACCGACCACTCAGAGCTGAAATACTTGGGCAACACTCCTAATAGAACAAAAAGAGTTATGCTTACTGAACCAAGGGGTGAAAGCATTGGTTTTAGGGATTAGGCCACCTATACCTTTAAATAATGACAGGGACGAGGATGGGGATGAGGAAGTACGAGTAAGTTCAGATGCAATTCGGGGTGTGTCTTTCACCTGAGCACCGGAGTTGCCTTTGAGACCAAAGACATGGACCGTCCCTTTGTCACTTGAGACAGCTAACCACTGAGCATTTGAAGAGAAAGCCAGACTATATATCTCTGCTCTATCTGCACCCCTCCTAACCTGTACAATCACATACTCACGTTGGCATTACTGAACCATGGACTCAAACTCCAAAAAGGTATTATCACTATAAGGGATCAAAACTACATTTGAGGTTTCCTAACAAAATAAGAATCGTAACACTTCACATGTATAGTAACATACTCACGTTGGCATTACTGAATCATGGACTCAAAAACTCAAAAAGGTATGATCACTATAAGGATCAAAACTAAATTTGAATTTTCCCAACAAAATAAGACTTCACATGTTTGTATATGATGAGAAATCCAACATCCTAACACAAATGATACGATAAACACTGGGAGTCTCTCCTATATAAGGAGTAACCTATGCAAATGGGCTTAATTAAGAAACTCCAATGAAATAGTACTTTCCATTTTTGCAGTTTAAAGCACGAGATCAACTTTGCAACATGGATTACCACATCTTTCGTAATAACAAATTCCTCTGACGATAGATTCATCAATGACCCTAACAGTTTAATAATCTGGTAATATCAGACTAATACCATGTTCCTATCTAAAAAGTTGGGAAATCAGGTGCAAAAATAGAAGGATTCCACGATCTAAAATCAAATATATACACCCATCCAACAACAGGAAGCAAATCAGCTCTAAACAGTATTTGAGGATCATATAAGAAATTAACTTGTCTACATCTCTCAGGTAATAATAGACGAAATGAGATCATCAAGATCCAGCCCTACTCTCTACTTTGCATAATTCATTCATCCTCAAATCCAGTATAACTACAAGACAGTGACTAAACCACAAATCTCGCCAGGATTCTTACACGGATAATCCAAAAAGAGAAATGCTTTCGATGATTATAAAGTAGTACGTACCTCTTGGCGCAAGGTGCCATCAACAGTATTGAAGACACGAACCAGAGTCCCCTTGGAGCTAGCCGTGGCCAACAAGTGCCCATCCTGCGTGAGAGCAAAGCAAGCAATCCTCGAATCATGAGCCATAACAAACTTAGTCCGCTTCGAGGCGTAGTGCTCGATCCTCACTTGTCCTTTCTGCAAACCAGGGCATACCAACACCATAGAACCAGCACCCTGAGAGACCGCGCACAGTCCCTTAGGGTTCGCGATGGTCTCAATCTGATGCATCAGCTTGAGGTCCGCGAAGTTGTAGACAAAGATCTTCTGCTCAAGGACGACGATAATCCGATCCCTCCTAAGCCTGACGGATCTCACATCCGACCTGAAGGAGAGTTCGCCGATGCATCTGCTCTGGTGATCGTCCCAAATCATGACCTTATTTGGCGGATACTGTGGATCAGGTCCACCTCCCACGAGGGCTAGGATATTGCATCTGAAGAGCATCTCCACCACGGCAACCCCGCCGCCGCGATCGAAATCGCGCCGGAATATCTCGCGGAAGGGATCGCAGTTGAGGATCCGGAAGCCGCGGTCGGTGCCGACGGCGAAGCAGGCGTGGTCTTGGTTGAAGGAGAGGTGGAGCAGCGACGGAGGAGGAGTCGCCGGTGAATTCGGCGTTTCTGGAATCCGATCGAAATTATGAGTAACCTCTTCGGAGTTGAGGCTCATGGAGGAGAAGGAATCGAGAGACTCGGTGTCGTCTGCACGATCGCGGTGGTGAGAGGGGAGAGTAGAGTCGGAATCTGAGGCAGAGGTAGAATCGCTTGGCCAGGGAGAAGCGGGGGAGGAGGAGGAGACGGTGGCCATGGAATCTATAATTGAATATTTAGGGAGAAGGAAGCGTGGAAGAAGGACTTCGTGGTTTGCTTGTTGCCGTCGTCTCTTTTCAGGCGGCTACTCGTTCCTCTTTATCAAAGAAAAAAAATATAGTTTGGGATAAACTCGAATATTATATTACAGAAAATTATACAGTTCATAATTTTTTTTATCTATCTGAGAATAATACAGGTTTTTTTTCTATTTCAAGTTCAGATCAAATCTTTATATAAATCAGTATTATACAGCTGACAATACTGTTTATACTCCAGAAATGTATAGTTATATCTTACAAATGTATATAATTTTCTTACAAAGTTGAATGTTTTATTGTACTTAAATTTATTTATTTAGAGGACATGATATAGATTTGTTCTGTTTTATTTGTTACCATTATTTTTGCTTGTTAGATAAATCTCGCAAACAATATAATAACTAGGCGGGTTAACCGCATAATTTTTTATATAATTACTTACCAATATATACATTAATAATTTAGAAACACATGCAAACATAATTTTTTTTATAAAATTACTTATCAATATATACATTACTAATTTAAAACTATAAAAGTAAATTATTATTTATATTTTCATTTAATTTTTAATGTAAAAATTCTTATGTATACTATATTTATCATTAATAAATCAATTTTAGAATTCACTCAATTATATAAAATTAATAATTTTACTTGATTAATATTTAGTTATGTTTTTCTGTTTTTTAATTTTATCTTTTTATTAAAACATTTTTTGGATAAATTCACGAGTATATATTTATATTTCCTCAAGACTCAAAATGATGAAAGTAAGTTTGATTAAAGAGATAAATGATATACTCATTCTCTACAGATATATAAAAATAAATGTGTAATTAAAGATAATTTAAAAAAAATTATTTGAAATATTTATTTACGGAATTACTTTTAAGTGAAAACACTTTTTGAATTTTTTACATTTAATAATAATAATATTTTTTATGCTCCCACGTTAAAAATTAGAGCGGTTAATATCAATTATGCCCTTAAACACAAAAATCAAAAAAAGAAACCTAGATCTAACCTAATTGATAGTGAAATCTCTATGTCTAAAAATATAGTTATATTGTTTTTCATCCTCTTAAGGTTGAATAAATGCCCATACTAAAATTTGTATTCGGCTCAGTCCATTTCAGTTGTGTTTCTCTTTTGACCTCTTTTCACCTTCTGACACAATTATAAAGCCAATGACAAAGACAATACGCAATGAAAGACAAAAATCAAATCCTCTATTATAAATATTTTTTTCATTATCAATCAAACTCGATCTAAGTTTATTTTTTTATATATTTGTCTTTCATTGTGTATTGTCTTTGTTATCGGCTTTATAACTGTGTCATAACGTCAAAAGAGGTCAAAAGCGAAAAAGCAAGTGAAATGAGTTGGGCCGTATACAACTTTTAGTATGAGCCCTTATCCAACCTTAACATGATATTAAAAAAAAATATAACCATATTTTGAGAATTGCCGAAACTAAAAAAAATATATTTTTAAAAAACCTTAAAACAATAAGATAAAATGTCATAATAAAATTGGAAACAAAGGCAAAGTGAATAATGATACTCTTATTTGAGAATCGCCACTGAAAATTAAAACGAATCCATAGAAAACGATTTGAGAAAACAACATAATGAAATAGAAAACAAAACCAAAACGTAAGAACATTAATAACCGGGATAAGATATGTAGGATTGAAGAATAAAGCCACATCTAATGCCTGTCGAAAAGAATTAACTCTTTCCAACTGTTACAGAAATTAAAAAAACAAAGATTTAAGTATAAAAACAAACAAAATGTTTTCGAAAAATATATACACTACCTCATCAAATATGGCACGTAGAGATGGATGATTTATAAATTGGTCAATATCTTCACATGCATATTGAAACCCGAGATTTCTTAATCAGGACATTTCATCTATTGCAATTATCACAATTTCATTATTATCATTAAAACTTTTAAAAAAAAACTTACCTTTTGTAGTACATAGTAGTTGCAGAAAGTTTGCTCGACGAAATAAATCTGGCTATGGTTTGACAAGATAAGAAGCTTATGTCTTCATTTCATCACATGTTGCAAGAAGATGACGTTTTGGTTACACTAATCAATAAAAAAATTAAATGTTAATACCTACCATTAGGAATATAAAAAACATCAACTACTAATTAAAAAAATACTTACAATTTCACAAGAGTCAATGTGTCGGTAGGTGTGAGCATTTTCTTTCAACCATGAGACACCAAAAGGATCCCGCATCTTTGCCGTAGATCTTTCTCTTTCTACGGGGCTTTTTATAACCATTTTAGTAAATCTTGCATCTTTTCTTATTATTCGAAGAGACTTACCATCCGTAAGAAGTTCTATTACTATTGATCTGTAAAACAAAACATAATTTAATCAATTAAGTAACTTAACAACCAAGTTATTACAAAGTTCAAACACAATTTTTTAAACAATACTCACTTTGGATGGAGTACCATGAGTAACAAGTACGTTTGAGTCGTAAATCTTCAACTGAACACTACCTTCAAGGTATTCACGGATTTTTGTGGATTGGAAAACTTTTGTGTAGAAGTCGACAACATCTAGTACATAAGAAGCTTCTAGAGTAATATAGTACATTCATTCCTCAGGGTCCGACATGCTACAAAGATAGACAAATGTTTTAGCATGAGATTCGAATCTAAAACAAGATATCGAGAAATGAATGAAAAAAATCAAATCTAAAAACTACAAATAACACAGTTTTAAAGGCTAATGACATTGAGGATAGGTAATTAAAGACAAAAAAGAAAAAATGAAACCGAGATATTGGAAGATAAATCTATGTGTCTCTAAACCGATCTAACCTAAAAGCTACAAATAACAAAGGTTATAAAAGCTAATGACATAGACAATACGTAATTAAACACAAAAATCGAAAAAAGAAACCTAGATCTAACCTAATTGATAGTGGAATCTCTATGTCTCTAAACCGAGATCTAACCTAAAAACTACAATAATACAGTTATAAAGGTTTTGTTTTCTATGAATCCGTTTTGATTTTTAGTGGCAATTCTCAAATACGGTTATCATTGATCACTTTTTGGTTTTGTTTTCAATTTCATTATGTTCCTTTATCTAATCGTTTAAGGTCTTTTAAAAAATATATTTTTCTAGATAACAACACTATATATATCAGAATTATATTTTTATTTTAAATAAATTTTAGATTTTGGGTACTTCTTATTATTATTAATCATTTATCTGATAAAAATAATTTAAATTTTTTTTTATTTTTGAACAATTTATATATTTTATTCATTAAGGGCATAAACGATATTAACCCTCTAACTTATAACGTGAAAGCTCCGTTGCGAAAAATCATTTCGCAAATAATAGTATAGATTTGTAACTGTTGTGAATGAATTATATATTTCATGAATAGGGAAGTCTCTTATATAAGGGATACAAAGGGAATATTCAGGTATCAGAATATACCAAAGAATATACCAAGGAATAAACTTATACTAAGGAATAAACCCTTTCTTATGTTCATCCACATAATGTAATTATCTACAACACTCCCCCTTGGATGACATATCTATAGAGCTCGTAGTGTGCTTAATGTTGCCTCATTAAAACCTTTCTAGGAAAACCAAAACCCAGGATGGGAAAAAGGAAACCATAGATAAGGAAAAAGAGTACAACACACAACTACTCCCCCTGATTTGGAACTCCTTGAAGTTCCTGCAGCCTGCGCATGCCTATCATCTTGATGAGCTTCTTGAAGGTCGCTGTAGGCAATGAATTGGTAAATAGATCAGCTGAGTTCTCGCTGGAACGGACTGGGACAACTAGGACCTCCCATGCCTTTTGTAGCTCGTGGGTATGAAAGAACTTGGGCAGGATGTGCTTGATTCTGTCTCCTTTGATGTATCCTTCCTTGAGCTGAGCTATGCAAGCTGTATTATCCTCATACATGATAGTCGGCGCCAATGCTCCTGTAATCAGACCACTATCCATGCCAGTGTGTTGAGTCATAGATCTCGACCACACGAGCTCTCTGCTGGCTTCGTGTATGGCTAGAATCTCAGCATGGTTGGACGAAGTTGTTGCAATAGATTGCTTCATAGATCTCCAAGAGATCGCAGTCCCACCATGGGTAAAGACATATCATATCTGAGATCTTCCAACATGTGGATCTGATAGATAACCTGCATCAGCAAAGCCAACTAATTTTTTTTTTTTTTTGGATTGGTTAGTATAAAACAACCCAAGATCCTTCGTTCCTTGCAGGTAACGAAATATGTGTTTAATCTTATTCCAATGCCTTCGTGTTGGACAAGAACTAAATCTTGATAGGAGGTTGACGGCAAAGGATATATCTTGCCTAGTGTGGCTAGTCAAATACATCAGAGCTCCAATGGCACTGAAATCTAGTTAACAAAACATTGCAGTCCACACTTATGATTCGATGGTACCTTATGACCTTTCTTTATTTTGGACTTCACCACGTGCTAAGACCTATATACTAGGTCATGGACCTTGTCCATTCATGCTTAATAACTCGCGAATGAGTGGCTGAGATGTGGTAACCTAATGTTGCTGCAACAACATGGTTCATACGTGGTGGTGTATAAATACAATTGGCCTACTGTCTTTGGTTCCTTAAAACTTTCTTTCTATCAGCTATAATGTAAGCCATGCATACTAATATGTATACTGATAGTCAGTGCCTTAAAAGCCATACCATGGTCTAAGTTCATCTCTTGGTTGCTATATGAAAGATTGAGCTAGAATCGATGTCCGGACATAGTCATGGTCGGCTTGGACCTGAGGTGTGGGGTAGATGGCTTACCACGGCCATTCCTCATTCTATTATATATGGTAAGGGCGTGTTGTTCACACATACACATATAAACATGGTATATCTAAGGATTAACCAATGACCTGAACCATTTAACTTTTCTATGGACAATATAAAACACAAGGAACTTCTCTTGTAAGAGAGAATATATATGTATATGGACTGATGGTTCTTACAGAACACATTTACTAAGTATCACTTAGTCCATCATCTAATGTACAGCTGTTTTGTTCAGTCCATAAACAGCTAGAAACAATGTTGTTCTTGAGAAACTTCTTTCTCATCTTTCTTGGTACCTTTATAATCTTTATCCAGTGAACCATATGCTACTTAATACATTTAGATGTCAATCTAACCTCAAGTTTCTTATGACCAGATTTTATCAATTCGAGTTTATGTAGTAGCTTCCACCACATAGGAGTAAATCTCCTTATAGTCTGTTCCTTAGTCTCTGTGAGTGTCCTTGTGTAACAAGCTATGCTTGAATGCTTTAAGTAGGAACATGAGAACCTTTAAGGCCATGTGTTCATGTCCTATCTCTCACGATTTTCTTTTTCTCACAAGACCTATTTATCACTGGTTTATGTCTGATGGCGTTTATATGGCCAATACGCCCATCACTCTTATATACTCTTATCCCACGTCCCTTATAATGTTTATGAGTACTCTTACGTGGGTTCATGATCCTCGCTAATATCTTTATGATCAAGTGCTACTTATCTTGCGCATTCTTACATCGTTGGTATCGATACCCTTTCTGCGTTCCATTGTATTCCAGACATGATTCAATCGATTTGAGATCTTGTTATCTAGGACCTTCAATACCTAGCAGCTTGGCGTCCCAAACTACATGGTCATGGTACCTTAAATGTTTAGCTACACAGCCTTTTCTCAATGTCTGGACTGGTTTCCCTTAGTGACCTCAGATTTGTCTATATGCACCTTTTCTGTTCTTATCCGAGGTTCCTTTTCTTTTGGAACTTATTGGTCTATCATGTATAGACTCTGTAGCAACTTGATTGTGTCTCCCTAGGACATTAATTTCGTGGTGCAAGCCGGTCTATATATATATGACTTAGTCATTTCATTCGGGTCAAAGTGTCTGGCATCTGTTTAGCTAGCTTTGCATAATCTTTATATATTTTACTTTGGACGTCTTAAATCATAATCCTGGTCTGAGGATCTTGCCTAGACAATAATGGTTAATATCATTCTATCATTCTTTAATTCTTTACCAGCTTATAGCTTTCTCCTTTTAATGTTGGATAAACATATTACTATCTCTTGCAATCTGTGTTCTTGGCCACTTATTAGATCACCTATGTTTGGCTCAACATACTTTCAAACACGTGGAGAAAGACATTATTTATCCAACATATATTCCCAATTCTCTTATGAGGTTTTATCTTAGATGGCACATATGTCTGTGGTGGTTCAGATTCTCTTATATGTATATGTCTGGTTCATGACCCTTAATTTGAGATGGGAATATCTATGCTTACTTATATGGTCTGATGCTTATCAATCTTGTACATGTAATTCCATGTGTCCCCAAGCATAAGGTAATAGCCTTATGTGGTATTCAGAATTTATGGTTGCAGACAATGTACCACGGATTTTGTAGTATGTTTATGGACTATGGTTTATCCTTTCTCCCCCTCATGGACATACCATCACGTGGTGCTTGGGACAATAAAGCCTTGTAAGTTTCCCTTGTGCACATGTTACACAACGTGAGATCCAACAGGATAACTCTTCTGTGCCTTAACAATCATTATTGCATCAAGTTTCATACATGGATGGCTAGTCCAGTCATGCCATTAAGTTCAAAATTTAGTGGGCCAACCTTTCTGGTTGCCATGGCTTTAAGCCTTTATCATACTGATTTTTAGCATAGTCTTTATCAGTAGATCTTTTAGGTATAGTCTTAACCACTTTCTTATAAGGCCTTAGGCAATTTTCTGATGATCTGAAGGATCTTTTGTTTCTTTTGCCCATTGGTCCAATCTAGAAACCATTTATGCTTATGTCTTTAAGACTCAATGGGTCTTTAGATAGGGTGAACAAATTCGTGACCTTTAAGGCCATGCATTGGCCGTGGTCTTTTATAATAGATAAACTACCATTTTCTTAGTCATTTTATCAGAAATCATTTATATTTTCATAAGGCTTCGAGGCCTTATAATTCAAAGATATATTGGTTGGTCGAGTCATATAGCTCGAATAGTTATGAATTCAACCACATAATCAATCAATCCAAGAATTTAGAATTCATGCAACCAAGATAAACAATTAATAAGTATTAATTAATTAATGAGTATTAATGAGCTTAAATTCATAATGAGTTTTGAACAATCACATTCTGGTGACTAGATTTTTCTTTTGATTTTTTTTCAAAACTTATGAATCTTTTAAAGTCAAGCCTTTAACTTAAAACTCTCATATATATAATGGTAATGAAACGTAATAATAAAATTATTTGAAATAATATAAAAAATAGGTATTAGCAGAAGCATCTTATTATATCATGAAATAAATAATATTCTTCTAGTAATCATTATATGGACTAAATCCTTACTTTCATGCTATTTAACAAAGTTTTCATCTAATCTATTAAAATAGTAAATTATTTTAATAATAAAAATCTAATTAACCTTGTATATAAAGCATGAAAAATAAATAACTTACTTAATAATAAAGGTGCAATCCAACTGTTCATGTTTCACGGTTGTTTATAGTCTCACACGATATCTTCTCTTTTAAAGAGAGTAAATAATCCTGAAACTTTTAGAATTTGCTCATATAAATATGGCTATTAAGTTAGTACATTAATATAAAACATGTTCCCATATAAACTAATAATCATCTTAAACAACTTGAATCATTTTTCTTTTCAAACCAGATGATCCCAGATATATAGTCTCTATTGTAGCATAAGTTGATAATCAATAATTAACCAATTAGAAGAGTAAGCAACAAGCCAATAGGACCAATACATAATGAAATTTTAAACTATCAACACTATATGATTATCTATTTATAGACCGATAAATATCAGGCAGGAAAATTGTGACCAAACTAATTTTTAATTAAACCAATTATTTATAAATCAAACGATTTCAGTATCACGAATTTTTTATTTTATTTTTGGTAAATCGATTAATGCTTTAAAATACTAAATAATAAAGAAGTAACCTATATACAATAAAGCATATGTTTATATCCATATATGTGTACCGAACAACTGTCAACCATTCATAATATATTCAATTAGTTATGCACTAAGCTTAAAATTTGAGGTAGATACGTATATGTTCTAGCGCAATTTTGACTAAATAAACCAAACTTAGAGCATTATTTCTTGACCATATATCTTGATAATATTTATGGTTTTCGAATATGAAAGTAAACTTAGCTTGGTCAAACGGAGATGATAGCCGGTTAAAAAAAAACGTTGAGATATATCTAGGTTTTCACGCCTCAGTTTAAAAACCTCGCTTGGTTTGGTAATGGACGCTAGAGATTTAGGAACAGTTTCATACACATTAGAGATCTGAAACACCTGAAACAAAGATCATTAGAATTGAAAAACTTATATGCATGTAACAGAATGAAACTAAGCGATCCATGATGAAGCGACTAAACCAACCAAAATTACTTATGAATAATTTGATAGAAAACTTATCTCCATCAAAAGGAATCGGTGGCTTTAGAGAACAAGGACAAATATTGTTGACGGACGAGATATGAACTTTGCCGTCTCTTAGGGTTTAGGGATTTCGTGAGTGTTAGGGTTTTGGTGGCGGATTAGCTTAGGGTTTATGAGAGCCAACTCGTGCTGATAACGTGTTGTGAATGAATTATATATTTCATGAATAGGGAAGTCTCTTATATAAGGGTTACAAAGGGAATATTCGGGTATCAGAATATACCAAAGAATATACCAAGGAATAAACTTATACTAAAGAATAAACCCCTTCTTATGTTCATCCACATAATGTAATTATCTACAACAGTAACATTCTTATCTAATTTTTATTAAATGGTTTTAGTATTGATTCAATCTAACGTCTTGAAACTAGTTTCTTTAAATTGAAATTTAATGTGACCAATATTTTCAATGATAATAAAATCAACAACAAGCAAACAATTTATTTTTCTGTTTGAAATAATAAAATAGAAAATGAATAGAAATAGAAATAAATAAAAAAGTTAATGTCTACAAATATCTCCTCATCGACGACTTAGCTCAAAGGAGTTGACCCGTTAAAATCTGTAAGGATTTATCGGTGGGTATATTGCCGGTTGTGTCTGCGGCGGAGCCGCATTAGGATATCCTTCAGGTGGACATGATAAGCCAGGAAATATAGATTGATACATTGTCGGTGGACTTTCCGGTTTGTAACTCACCGGATAGCCATGAGGTGGATACAAGCCAGGGAAACATGCCGGCGGCAGAATCTCCGGCTGAGAATGTGGTGGATAAACCGGTGGCTGATGAGAAGGAACGTGACCGTAACTAAACGATCCAACGCTTGGAAGCAACTGACTCAACACGGGTCCGTTCGAAACAGGCTGGTACGTCGTTGCCGGGGGACGCACCGGGTCGTGAGCAATGTACCGTGAGCATCCAACAACGCTCGCAGCAGCCATCGGGCCGGTGAAGGAATAAGTGAAACTGATATCGCCTCTTGGTTTTCCGTTAGCCTTCTTGATTTTGTACGTGACGTATCTTTGACCGGCCTTATCGTTTCCGAGATGATCCAAAAGATCTTTCACCGGAACGTGAACCTCGCCGATGTCTTTATCACCTCCTCCTCCACGTTGCTCGCATTTGATCGTGAATGTGATCACGAGCCGGTTGGCCTCAGCTAAGGTTTGGTCGATGGTGAATTTCATGACCCCATCAATCCACCTGGGGCTTGTTCCACTGTCTCTAGCCACTTGTGTCCGCTGCTCAGGGTGGTTGGAGCATTTGGGATCGCCCGATAACTTGGCAGCCACGAAAACATCCATCTTGGAGACTTTCTCAAGCCCTTTTGCTGACGTCACCTTTATTTCTAGAGATCTCGTCGTCTCCATGTTGAAATGACCAAAGATAGCAATGCAAAAAGCCGGTTCCTATCTTAACACATTACATATAGAAGTTGCAGAGACGACTAAGAGAAAGTCAATTGAGAAAAAAAGAAAAACAAAGTCAATTGGAGCATTTGATTATTACATCCACTAGTCAATTTGTATCGAGTTAAGATTTTTATATACAACTGTAAGAGTAAAGTATTACTACCATGAAGGAAGGATTCAGTGTGTGAAGAAGAGGCTAAAGGTCATATTACAACTCAGTCAAAAGGTAACACAAGAGCCCACACAGCCCAAACCAGCTTTTGACCTTCTTCTGTCCATCAAAACTAGTGAGACAGACAGACATATAGGATCCGAGCAATTCGGGTTTAATCCAGATGGAACGGGTACTACTCGAACTATCCGTTAATGGCCCATTAAAATGGTTTTAAACTTAAAACGTCCCAAGGGCCCAATTGGAACCTTGGGAGCTGGTCAGAAAGTTGTCGGAATCCATTTCAATCCCCATTTTTTGCAAAGGAGACGACGGCGGAAGGAGAAGAAATGGTGAGTCGAGAAGCCTTGATCGCATACAGAGCTCTTTTGAGAGCAACAAGGAAATCATTCTCCGGAGATACCGAGATGCTCAAGGCTTCGGCTTCCGAGATCCGTAAGAAGTTCGAAGAGAACCGCCACGTGGTTTCCGATTCCGACATCCCTCGCCTACTCGATGAAGCGCGTGAGGCGACTCAATTCATTTCAACCATGATCGTCCAGGCCAAACTCAACGAACGCGGCGGCTACGGTACTCATTATACTCTTTTCTATGTTTTACTTCCCGATCTCTGTCTGTGCGCACCATCTGTTTGTTGAAATGTCTGACTGAAAACTCGTTTGGTGTGTCTTTAGAGGTGAAAGCAAGTCAGGAACACGCGGGAGCGACTTTGGAGCTTCCGACAGAGGAGATGCTTCGGAAAAAATCTGTATGAGTAAGTCTTTGGTCTCTGAGACCACAAAACATTGTCACTGTTTTGAAATTTGATTTCTTCTCCCTTGCTCGTTTTGTTTTAATAGGGGAAAGGCGAAACCTTTTTGTGATTCTCTATTTTGTTCTCTGTTCACACACTCATATTTAATCAATAAGAAGCTCCTTACGTTCATCTTTAGATGAAGTTTTTTCATTTCAGATCTATGATCCAAGAATGACAGAATTTTACTTACATTTGTGCCTCATTTTGATTCTTTCCTCCTGTCCTTCCACATCCTGTCTTAAAGACCCACTTCTTGCATCATGGTCATATCTTTGCTCCTGTTAAGTGCTAGTTTGGAATTGAATTATTTTCTTCATCAGATATGGTTTTCATCTCTCCAGTGTTCCGCACTTGTGCGGTTTCAGAGTCTAATAGGAAGTTTGAAAAAAATGTGATGCGAGAGAGTGAAGCCTATGATCTTTTAACTCATAGTTTTCAAACCAATGAAATAGTAGAACCCTTTATTTCGATATGGGCTCCCATAGCCTTATGTATGTTTCGTTTTCTGAAGAGAACCACTGCATAGTCCTCCTTAAACACCATTCATGAGTATCCATGGGTTAACTCAGGAGCCCATAATTTTCTTCATGGTTTAAGTTCAGAGTTCTACGTTTGTCTTTATTGTCTCTTCATGTTCTTCTGTGGTGTGTAATCCTTGATTTCTTGTGTTTAGGAGCACTGTTTGTTTCATAAGAATCATGTGAATAGTCATAACCATAGAATACTTTTAGTTTAAGTGATACAATGATACGTGCAAGGTTAATAATAAGCTGTTTTCAAGTGACATGAAATTTTCGTGATAAAAGTAAACTTTCAAATTTTGCGTTACCCACTTTTCTTAACTACCACTTTATTGTATAACAGATGGGGGAAAATATGTTTTCAATCTTGGTGAAGTCCGCATGCTAGATCAATGATTACCACTACCAAAAAAAAAAAAAAAAAGAGGTCGATTATTGGTTTAGTAGGTTAGAGTAGTTGAAAATGGTAAAAATTACCACCAACGCTTCAGGCTTGTTACCAAAACAAAAAAAAGTCTATCACTGTTATGAAATCAGTGGTTAAGAAAACTGTGGTGGATTGTCCTAACCGGACCGACCAGTAAACCTATGGTCGATAGGATTACTAAACCTATGGCAAATGGGTTTAGTATAGTAAACCTATTACAAGTAGGATTAGGAAACCTATTATATGTTAGTTTACTACTTGTGTTTATCCTTATCTTTATTCATACTTATTCATATCTTTGTAAGACGGTTTGTTCCCCATATATAAGGGAACCTCTATGATAATAAAGACATACAATTTACATCCTACACACACATTATTCACAACACGTTATCAGCACGAGATAAGCTCCCAAACCCTAATCACCTACTACCTCTCTCTCTCATCTCTTTCTCACGAAAACTCTAAGTACCTAAAGCAACAATCAAAGCTCGACAACAAGAGATTCATAGCTCTAGTTCTTAGCGACTCAACAACAATCACGAAGGATAGTTCTTGCGGATTCAATCATCAACATCGACATCAACTTCAACCTCAAAGGATCACGAATCAAAGGAGGTTCATAACAGCTTGTAGCTCGTGAGGAATAGCTCTCTAAAGGTGGTCCATTCAGATCCAAAGGCGTTTCAAAGGTAAACAAGATCAAAACCCTAATGTTTCATACTCGTTTTCATGATATACTATGTGTAAGAACCCTAAATCGAAAACACATATGATCTCGAGTATGAAACCTTAAAACTTGAAGTTAATTAGATAAGATTGTTAGGATTGAAACTACCTAAAGGATTAAAATCAAAACCCTAAAACTATATGATTGAAATCGTTTGCTAAAAGTTCTAAAAGAACATTCAAATCGAAAAATCTAAGAACCCTAATCCTAAACCTATTAGATTTAGGTTTATAAACCCTAAATCGAAAATCACCTTAATCCTAAACCTATTAGATTTAGGTTTATAAACCCTAAATCGAAAATTACCCTAATCCTGAACCTATTAGGCTTAGGTTTATAAACCCTAAACCTAAAAACTATAAATCCTTAAAACCAAATCGAAATCGGATTACATTAGAATCCTAGAGAGAGAAGCAAACCCCAATCCGTGTAGTACTAGGTTTTGTGTTTTGTTTTGCTTGATTGGTTTTGAACATGGATCATGTGATCAATGATTGCTTGTTAGGATTGATAGATTTATTGTTTTATGAATTGAAAAGAACATAAACCTTGAATCCTATACTAACTAAAGGTCGGAACCATTAAAATCCTAATGAGTTTAGAAACCGTTTAAGTTGCATGATCTATGATTGTTTGAATGCTAAGGTGATTTGATTGAGTGTGTGTTAGGTTGTTAGAGATAACTCATGATGTATCTAGAATGCATGAAAACCTAACTCGGATTTGGACTTGATTAAAGATCTAACCTAAAATCCTAATCACATAAGAAATAGAATGTGGCCGTGTGGCCTTATGCTAAGGTGTTAGACTTGTTTGTGTGAGAATGTGTCAGTGTGGCCTTGTATGTTTTGTATTGCCGGTTTTGCTTGCATCATACCATTCTTGCATCATATAGATATCATATCACTTAGGATGAATAATCTTGAACATATAGAATGCATATTGTCTAAGTTGAATGTATCACATATCACCATTTGGCCGTGTGGCATGCTTGCTAGGTTAAGTATAGATAGTTGGAATCTCATACTTGAATTACATTACTTGCATGCATACATAGTCTTATATAATCCACTAAGTGAATGATCTATGAATTTCATATGTCAAACCTATGCAATCTAGATTATGATGCCCTTCATCTATCTGGTGACAATTACTTTCAATGGGCATTGGATACAAAGATAAACATGAAGTCTAAAAGACTTGGTGATTGTATCATAGAAGATAATCAAGAAACTAAGAGAAATAAATACAAAACCATATCCATAATCAGACACCATCTCACCGAGGGTCTCAAGGATCAATACTTAACCATTGAGAACCCCTTGGACCTTTGGCTAGCATTAAAGTCCATATATGATCACCAAAGGACAGTGTTGTTGCCAAAGGCTATGTACGAATGGAGACACCTCAGGATCCAAGACTATAAGTTTGTGGATGAATATAACTCAGCACTATTCCAAATTGTCTCCAAGCTGAGACTATGTGGGGAAACCGTAACAGAGAAGGATCTTCTTGAAAAGACCTTCTCCACATTTCATTCAAGTAATGTGTTACTACAACAACAATATAGAGAAAAAGGTTTCATTACATATGCAGATTTGATCTCTTGCTTGTTGTTGGCTAAGACAAATAATGAATTACTTATGAGAAATAGTGAGATGAGACCTCCTGGATCAGCTCCTCTACCTGAAGCCAATAAGGCTGTAAAGGAAAAGAAAGAACCCAAGGAAAGTAATCACGTCCATAGCAATAAACCACATGGTAATGGCTGTGGATCATGGCGAGGACATGGTCGATCCACATATGGCTGAGGGAACATAAATGGTCGACCCGCGGGCGATCGTGGGTACCAACCTCTATACGGATGTGGTCGAGGGCGAGGACGAGGTGGCATATCCAAGCCACCACACTCGACCAAGCATGTATGTCACAGATGTGGAATGAACAACCATTGGGCAAAGACTTGTAAAACTCTCAAACACTTATGTGATCTCTACCAAGAGAGTCTTAAAGGACTTGTAAAACTCCCAAACACTTATGTGATCTTTATCAAGAGAGTCTTAAAGGGAAGAATCCAGAAACTCATTGGGTCCAGGATGAAAATGGTGATTTCGACCATGATCAATACGATCTTATGGACTATGATAATATAGACTTTGAAACCTCAGACATCCTAAAAGAATGATCTAGAGTTTGACATCTTGTTTTGGTTTTTCATTTCTTGTTTTAGGATTTCATTTCTGTTTTGTGTTTTTCTTGCTTGCTTTTATTGTTGTTTTGCATTTGCTTTAAACTTAATGAATTACAAGTTTTGGTGTTATAAAGTCTCTAAGAAATGAATTGTCATTTATAGAATGAAAGATCATTTGGAAATACTTGTGGTGGATAGTGGATCAAGCCACACAATTCTTAGAGACAAAAGACATTTCCTCGACCTTACAATGCAAAATGCCAATATACAAATAATTGTTGGTCTTGCTAGCCTTATAGAAGGCTACGGCCAGGCTTCCATTTCCTTGCCTAATGGCACTCTTCTAGACATCCCTAATGCCTTATACTTACCCAGCTCTAAAAGGAGCTTACTAAGTTTCAAAGACATAAGGTTAAATGGTTTCCATGTTGAAACTATGGGTGAAGAAACTAAAGAATTCCTACAGATTACTAAGATCAACCGTGGCATTAAACATGTTCTAGAGACCATACCAGCAATCTCTACTGGTCTATACTATGCAAAGATCAGTATGATAGAGGCAAATGCATGCGAAAATTTCACTCTATGACATAACAGGCTTGGCCATCCTGGTTCTAACATGATGCGTAAATTAATAATGAACTCTAAAGGGCACACATTAAAAGAAAGAAAAGTTATCACTCAAAATCTCACATGTGATGCATGTTCACAAGGAAAAATTATAACTAGGCCATCACCAGTCAAAGTTAATAAAGAAATGGTAAACTTTCTGGAAAGAATACAAGGAGACATTTGTGGACCAATAAACTCACCTTGTGGGACATTTAGATATTTCATGGTGCTCATTGATGCATCAACTAGATGGTCACATGTCTGCCTTCTATCCACACGAAATTTGGCTTTTGCTAGGTTGCTTGCTCAGATCATAAGACTGAGAACACATTTTCCAGACTTTCCTTTAAAGACTATAGGTCTAGACAATGTTGGTGAATTCACATTCTAAGCTTTTAATGATTTATATATGTCCATGGGGGTAAGTGTGGAACACTCTGTGGCACATGTCCACACACAAAATGGATTAGCTGAATCATTCATTAAAAGGATACAGTTGATTGCTAGACCATTACTCATGAGGTCTAGACTTCCTGTATCAGCTTGGGGACATGCAGTTTTACATGCAGCTGAATTAATTCGCATCAGGCCATCTAGTGAGCATAGATATTCCCCTTCTCAACTAATCTCGGGTCAAGAGGCAGACATTTCACATCTTAAGACATTTGGTTGTGCCATTTATGTACCAATTGCTCCACCACATAGAACCAAAATGAGACCTCAAATGAGATTGGGAATATATGTTGGATTTGAATCTTTCTCAATCATTAAGTACCCCTTGAATCTACCACGGGTGACGTGTTTAAGGCAAGGTACATGGATTGTCATTTTGATGAATCCACTTATCCAACATTAGGGGGAGAAAATGACAAGCTGATCAAAGAAATAAATGGAATAATCCATCAGTATCTTGGCAAGATCCTCGAACAAAAGAATGTGATCTAGAAGTTCAAAAGATCATTCATTTGAAAAAAGCTAGCTAATCAATTGCCAGATACATTTGCTAACCCAAATAGAGTGACAAAGTCACATATACCAACTTGTAATGCACCAATAACAATATATGTCCAAGAAGGACAAAATCAAGTTGCTACTGAACTTAACCAACGTTCAAAACGTGGTAGAACAATTGGTTCCAAAGATAAGAACCCTCAGAACTCAGAGAAAGGTGCAAAAGATATTAAAGAAACCGAGGGAAAGGAAACCATGTTGTCGGACAAGGATGTCGTCGAGATTGACCTGATACGTACTACGGTCGTCCCCGATCGTACCACAGACGTACCGGACCCGACCATGGTCGACCCGCGTACCGTGGTCGACCTGTCTACGCCAAAAGTGTTTTGGGACGCCAAATCACCAAATGCAGATGATCCTGATAACAATGAGATCTCAATAAACTACTTATTGTCTGGAACACAATGGAACATAAAGAATATCGACGTCGATGATATATTTGCATACAAAGTAGCACTTGAATTAATGGATGAGGATCATGCCACATCAATCTTAAAGTGTACACAACGATCATATTGGATCAAATGGAAAGAAGCCATTAATGTGGAGTTAAACTCTTTAAAGAAGAGAAATGTGTTTGGACCAATTGTGGTCACACCATATGATGTTAAACCAGTGGAGTACAAATGGGTCTTTGTGAGGAAAAGAAATGAGAAAGGAGAAGTTCTGAGATACAAAGCAAGGCTTGTAGCACAAGGATTCTCACAGAGACCAGAAATATACTATGAGGAAACTTATTCCCGTGTGGTGGATGCAACTACATTCAGATATTTGATCAGTCTGGCCATTAGAGAACACTTGGATCTACGTCTGATGGATGTAGTAACTGCATACTTATATGGTCCACTGGATAATGAAATTTAAATGAAAGTTCCAGAGGGTATTGAGCTCCAAGATAAGAATGGATCTCGATATCAGCATTGCATTAAGCTAAACAAATCCTTGTATAGATTAAAGCAATCAGGTCGAATGTGGTACAATAGACTAAGTGAAAGAGGGCTATAAGAATGATCCAATCAGCCCATGTATCTTTATAAAGAAATTCGAAAATAAAGACTGTGTGATCATTGCAGTCTATGTGGACGACCTGAATATAATTGGAACCCCTGGAGAGATAGACCAAACAGTTGAATACCTCAAGGGAGAATTTGAGATGAAAGACTTAGGAAAAACTAAGTTCTAGTTGGGCTTACAACTTGAGTACGTTAAAGATGGAATCCTTGTGCATCAAAAGGCATATATAGAAAAAGTACTTAAGAGATTTAATATGGACTAGGCTCACCCATTGTCTAGCCCAATGGTCATGAGATCCCTTAGTCCAGAGACTGATCCATTCAGACCAAAGAAAGAAAATGAAGAACCTCTTGGTCTGGATGATCCGGGAGAGAGTCACGACGTCTATGTATGTGTCCAGCAATTCCTTAACAAGCTAGCTGCTAACTTGTATGTATATAAGAGATCATTATTACTATGGTGTTTTATGGTTGTTAGCTATGATTAATGAGACATATATTTGCATGAGTATGATAGGGGCCTCTCCATCTCGGAATGGGTTATCCGACTTGTACATGTCCCCGATTTCTCAAAATCCATACCAATTAATATAAAATTACCGAAAGATATCTAAAATATCTTGAAAATTTCTTTAATTTTGAACATGTTACTCTGATATCAAAGGTTGGCCTTTATCCAAAAATCTAGGTTATGATTTATAGAATTATAGCTACTGTAAATTGCAAATCCAAACCAGAATTTCTCGTCTCATATTTAATTCGTTGAACTTAGAACATACATCCGTTTAGATACTCAGTAATGGGCCTAAAGAATCATCCTATAGGCCAGAGTATTGTAGGCCTAATGTCAGGCCAGTATTATCATAGTTCCCATTAAACAGTTGTCACCGTCACAAGCTCAAAGGGATCAAGCCACTAAACGAGCAAGTAACCTGTCGTAAAGTCAAACGTGGAAGGTGTCGGTGTCAACTTTATGAACACTCGAAAATATTACTTCTACCATTTTTTTAACCATTTGAAATTGTTTATTATTGGTGTAAGTACCATTGTCTAATGGTCAAAATTTTAGAATTTATATATCAAGTTTAGGATTTGATTTCTAGAAAATATAATTTTTTGCCGATTATATGATGCAAGTTTACCGGAGTTTCAAAATGTTGTAGGCATAGCCGTTCGCTATGACCTTGTGTTGAAAATAAATCATGTTCATCGAGAATGTCATATATGCAGAACTTTCTATCAAACCACATGTTACTAGGAGATATTAATCGAAAAATTATCCATAAATTGTTCATCAATATCGCATATATTAAAGATAGTTTATCATCATTTGTAATATATATATATATATATATATATATTATAATAATGGACTAAATGTTTAAAAAAGATCTCGTCAAAGTGACATACAAAATTTTAAATTGAACAATAACTCGGGTGAATAGTAAAATAAATATTTACTTTTACTAGATTCCTTGTAAAGTTAAACCATTTATAATCACTTGTAGCCACAATTGTAAAGATTAAGAAAATAAAATCTTTCTCAATTCTCTATTCTCTCTTCTTCATTCTTTGTACAATATCTTTATCTACTCTTTATATTCTTATTCTATTCAAGTTAATCTCACATATTTTATATGGTATCAGAGTAAAAACTCTTATTATATTTATATTCCGCACATCTAATCTTTTGTATTCACTATTTTTCTAGATATGAACATGAAAAATCCAAGACAAGTGATTGTTTGAATCATCCTTAAAGGTGCAGACTACTTGTTGTGGTCTAGGATGATCAAAATAGCTTTAGGTGGTCGTGGTTTATGGAGTCATATAACTCAATATGAAGCTCCAAAACAAACGATTCAACAATATGGCAAGGAGATTATCCTTGTGGAAGAAGGCAAGTGATCATAAGAGGATCAGCAAGTATGTTTATCATCCAAAACTCCTTAGAAGCACCAATCTTGGAGGCTTACTCCTATTGTGAGACCACCAAAACGCATTGGGAAACTCTTAAAAAGGTCCATGAGAATACCTTCAGCTTGAGCCAGATCTTTGAAGTTAAAAAGACCATCAATGATCACAACCAATAAGACATGGAGTTCACCCCACACTTTGGAAAGTTTAGATCCTTATGGGCTGAGCTTGAGACGTTAAGGCCAAGCTAGGTTGATTAGGCTATTATTAATGAGAGGCAAGAACAAAACAAGGTCTTTGGCCTCATGGTGACTCTTAATCCGATCTACAATGACTTCATTAAGCACATCCTAAGGTCAGACAAGCTTCTAAATCTTAAAGAAGTGTGTGCACAGATTCAAAAAGAGCAAGGATTGCATAGACTCTTTAGTGGAAAAGGAGATCGTATGACTTCGAACAAAGGAGTATTCAAACATGAAGATAGGAAGGTGTAGGTGTGTTATCACTGAAAAAAAGAAAGGTCACACCGAAGACAAATTTTAGATTCTTTATCACATCTCAATCTAAGCAAGCTCAAAGAACCAAGAGCTAACCTCTCCAATGAAGCACCTGGTTCTTCTACACAGTTCAATGAGGGAGAAGGCAAGGCGTTGGTATCAACTCAAGCTTCATTGGTAAATACTAAAGATGGGATGGTGAGAAGTTCTCACCATGATGCGCTTATCAAAGCCAACAAGGAGAATCAAGGTAAAGTATTTGGTAATTAGTTTAATGCATTAAACATCTCTAAACCATTGACTGCAGATTCATGAACATCTCATCATATGATTAGTGACTCAAATCTGATTAGAAATATAAAACCGATCTTAGGGAATGTACTGATTGCAAATAGAGACAGAATATTAATAAAGGTGTAGGAAATCTTAGGTTGTTCGATAAGAAATATGTAGGCTTTAAAATACCTAGCTTTACATCTAACCTATTATTTGTGAAAAATCCAACCACTGGTATGTATTGCGATGTTATTTTTAGCCTCAGTGATGTGAATTTTCAGGATCTGAAGACTAGTAAGTTGCTTGGAAAAGGAGTGTCAAAGGATGGGTTGTATATGCTTAACGACACCAAGCCAACCTTTTATGTTTCTTGTTATTCTAGTTATGTTTCTACTATGGATAATAATGTGATTTGGCATGCTAGATTAAGATACTCTCATTCTCGTGCTTTAGGATTATTTTTGCATAGTATTTCTTTTAAAATTGATGAATATGAAGCTTGGTGTTTCCCAAGTCCTCTACTATATATGAGAAGAGTTTTGATTTGGTTCATTCTAATATTTGGACTTCACCTTGTGCATCTAGAGAAAATCATGATAGTTTGTCACATTCATCGATGAAAATCCAAATATACTAAGTTAACTTTAATTCCTTCTAAAGATATGGTGCTTGAACTTACACTAACTTTCCAAGCTATATTACTAACTCTTTCTGTGCCAAGATCAAAAATTTTAGATCAGATAATTGAGGGGATTACACTGTTCATTCATTAAAACAACATTTAGGCAACCCCGTGATCATTCACCTAACAAGCTATCTATACACAACACAACAAAATGGAGTGACTGGAAAAAAAAGAACATATATTTTATGGAGGTGTTCAGATCAGTGATGATACACATTAATGTTTCGAAAAAGTTATGGGGAGATGTTGTGGTGTCAGCATGTTACTTGATCAACCAAATTCCAACCAAAATTCTTAATGAGGTCCCTCAGTTTGAGGTATTGAACCAAATTAAAACATCTATTAGTCACTTAGGATCAATCTCATTCATCCTCGGACCGAGCCACAAATCTTAGAATCATATTGGAGAGCTTTAGGATCAACCAATCAAAGAGAATGATGAAACCATAGAGTTAAGCAAACATAAGGAATCTCAAGTAGCTTAAAAAAAACATCCACCTTGATCACGGGAGAGGCACACATAAAGAACCACAAGAGAAAAAGGTGGTTCATCTAGTCATGAACAAAGAGAAGTGCCCCAAGAGTATGTCCAAGAAAAAAACAAGAACAAGAGGAAGAACAAGAGCAAGAGCAAGGAAAAGAACAAGAGTTTGAAGAAGTGAAACCTTTTAAAAGGAGTAAAAGGGTTAAGAAGTCATCCAAATGGGTGGACACAAGAGTTTATTACAGCAAAAAAACAGTAATCTATCCTATACGAGCAATTTTCTCTCTTGCTCATTTTTCTATTGAATATCACATTTTTATTGGAAAATTGGACCAATAATAGGTGCCAAAGACCTATGATGAGGCCATGAAACACAAAGTGTGGAGAGACTCTACAAGTGAAGAAATCAAAGCATTGGACCGCAACCAAACCTATTATGAGGCATTCCTTCTAAAGGCAAAAATCTATGAGCTCTAAGTGGGTGATGACCATTAAGTACAAAATTAATGGGGAGATAAAGCGGCATAAAACTAAGCCAGTGACAAGAGGGTTCACTCAAACATATGAAGAGGACTACTTGGATACATTTAAACCAATCTCCAAGCTTCTTGCAGAAAGGGTTATTCTTTCATAAGTTATTAATCTTGAGTGGGATCTTTGGAAGATTGATGTCAAGAATGCATTCTTACAAGGTGAACTAGAGGATGAAATATACATGACTCCCCCACCTAGTGTTGAGGATATATGCACCAGAAATGGTTTTTAGACTCAAGAAATCCATCTATGGGTCGAAGCAGTCACCTAGAGCTTGGTATCACAAGTTGAGCTCAACTATCAAAGATAGAGGTTTCAAGAAGTTTGAGGCTGATCACACTTTCTTCACCCTATAAAGCCAATAAGATAAAGTTGTCATTCCAGTATATGTTGATGATATCATCATCTCAAGGAATGATAGGTATTCCGGCCACTATAATATTCCTAAATGTTTTTGATATAAAATATCTTGGTGAACTAAAACACTTCTTAGGGATAAAAGTGTGTCGCTCTGAAGAGAGACAATTTTTATCTCAAAGGAAGTATACACTTGATTTATTGTATGAAGAATGAAATCTTGAATCAAAACCAGCTAAGACACCCCTTGGAGAAGGCTACAAAGTCATAAGAAGAGGAGATCAAATATAGGTTATTTGAGGATATCAAGCAATACCAAAGGATGGTTGATAAGTTGATATACCTAACGATCACTCACTTGACATTTGTTTTGCTCGCGTATTTAAGCTCCCAAGATGCACCATTGGAACATGGTGGACATGATACCTAAGTATCTAAAAAAGCTATGCGCTGAAACATTTGAATGAGATGTAATGAGAGTTCAAAAATTGTTGGTTACTATGATGCTGATTGGACTTGAGATAGAGTGGACATGAAATCTACAACATGTTATTGCACATTCATTGGAGGTAACCTAGTCACTTGGAAAAGTAAGAAATAAAATATTGGAGGTAACCTAGTCGATTTATGCCAAATCCGTTTAAAAATTGGATGTCCAATTTTAGGCCATCTAAATGACTGCCTAGCCGCCTAAATGACCGTCTAGACCATGCCTAGGTGACTGCCTATTTTTTTTTAAATATTATTTATTTAGTTGATCTAAAATATTATAAATGCAACTTAGTTGCATAATTTTGATAAAAAATTATACCGTATTAAGTTTATATTTTTGTATTTGTGTGTTTTATATAATTTTAAACATGATAATGTATTAATTTTATAAAAAAAAATAAAAAATTAACATATTTTATAATACATTAAATAATATAAAATTTTGCTCGCGTATTTTTTGATTAATCCCCGATTTTTCCACTAGGTACTAGGTCTACCAACCGTCCGACTAGCACCTAGCGTCATTCCTAACAGAAAAAATGTTACTACAGGTTAAATTTTCAATAAGTATAACTCAACAACTTTTCTTTTCAAAATGTTTTCTGGTGTGTTTTTTAAATTACATATACATCACCCTAAGATACATATACATAATTTAGCCAAAAGTAAGATACATATACAACACCCTACTAAAACTAGTTTTAAATTGATACTAGTTAACCTAGAAATATGATATATATAATCTATTCATACTTTTATACGTCTAAACTGGACTCATCTGTAGAATCTTGTTGTTAGCTAGTCTTATTCCATGCATGTCTTGAAAATTAATATTCAAATGTTATTTATAATGTTATCTGGGCAGGAAAGTGAAGGAGATATGCCTCCACGTTAGAATCACAAGTCAACGTAAACGCCAATGCTCATCCCTTTCTTTAATTTGTATTCACCTCCGCAACCGAAGTTTAATTGTGAGCTTTTGATTCAATAATTGATCTTAGTTTATAAAATATTTTACACCATAGTACAGCAGTTAAATTCAGACAACAGTATTATATAATTTAAGCTTTCGGAAATTTTGTAGTTTGTCTTATATGTACTATAAATCGTCTTTAACTATCAAACTAATTAGTGTGGCCAAGTGAATGATTCGGCCATCCTTCATATTTTATTACTAAAATAATTTTTAAAATCCTTAGAAGAACATGGTGATCAATCTAAACATATATTTTCCGTTTCAAAATGTATAATGTTTTGAAGAATTTTTGATATTTAAAATATATGATGTTTTAATATTTTTCATATTTTCTCTGTTTCAAAATATAAGATGTTTAAATAGTCTTTGATGTTTCATATATAAGATATTTTCATATATCTAGATAATTTTTACTTATATTAAAGCTGTAACCTAATAGTATTTAATACCCTATTTTATAAATGGTTGAATAAGTTTAATTTAAATTTTATTGATATTTTAAGAAAAATATAACTTTTTTTAATAATTATGCATTAGCCTAAAATATTATATATTATAGAAAATTGAGTATTATTTTAGTTTTCTGAATTTTTTATGACAAATAGTGTCTTTTAGCTTTTAAATAATTGGTTGAGTTAGTTTTAGTTTATATTTTGCAATGCTACTTTTTAGGAAAATGTATATATTAATTCTTGTGTCTTTAACAAAACATCAACAATTTGAAACATAGAGAGTATTATAGCTCTCATTACTAATCATAAATTTAATTAGTAATTTAAAAAATATTTTTTTCTAAAATAAAATATACGAAATTACCTAATGTGATTAAAATATATATATACATACCAATATATATATATATATATGAAATATAATAATTTTAATAATAAAGATTTGAAAGATTTGTGTAATATTATTTTTAATTTTATATTATTAAAAATTAAACAATCACATTAATTATTTAATAAAAAATTAATTTTTTCATATACGTTATATTGATTTTTTTAAACAACCATAAATTAAAAAAAAATGTTAAATGACTCACATTGAAAATTTAGTAACTAATATTTTATAGATTTTAGTATAAAAAGATACAAATGATCATAAAACCATATAAGTAAGAAGTCTCGTTTAATAGATATTCAGACAATATATATATATATATATATATATTGTTTAAAATAAACTAAATACCATACACAAATATTTTAATTTCAAAATTTTAGAAATATGTATCATAATTAAATTGATTAAGATTAAATATATTAATAATTTTATTTCATGAACTATTATAATACATTTTACATATCTTTATTATTATATTAATAAAATAATAAAAATTATATATTTAACAAATATTTTATAAAATACTAGGGCACAAATTATTACATAGTAAATTACTTGATACCTACCATCCACTTACACATAAATAAAACACGTTCGAAAATGCTTCTCTAGAAACTCTCTCTAGCTAAATTCGGTAACAAATGTTCCGGTATGCTCTTTTCAAAATCCTAGCCGTAACGACAGGTTTTTTTCAAAAATCAAAGCAAACCCATCGATCAAACGATCGTTCACAAACTACATTGAGCAAAGATGCTCGCAAAATCTCTTTCTTTAACATCTTATCTCATCTCAATCAGAGGAGATGGGGAGAAGTTAAGTTTGATTACTCAATTTCCACAAATCAAATCAAAATTTGCCGTAATTCCATGTATTTGATCTGTAAAAAGGAAAGTTCTTTGGGGATATATCATACGCTCCTTGATCACAAAAAAAGCCTTTTTGAATCTGGATATGAAATGAGCTCTTAAAAACAGAGCACCGTCACGGAGACAAATCCTCAATCAATTAACAAGGAAACTTGATTTCTGAAATTATCCAACGCAATTCACGTTGTGTAACCATTATCACCATGATTCAATAGATTTTTTTCAATTACGAAGATATGATATCTCAAGGAGTGATACGATAAACAAAACTATATATATGGAGAGAATAAGAAAATGGATCGACCATTTCATCTCCTACATCAAACCTAGTCTCCTGCAGAAAATTTCAACCTATGTACCCCAAGCTCTCTCAAAGATGTCTTGCTACGCCGACCGTGTTGCGATAAAAAGGAACTCAGCTCTGAACCTCGAGTCGATTGTCACCGGAGCCTTCGATAACTCCGACTTGCTATGGCGTATAATCTAACTCTGGTTGACCACGTCATGAACAGTGATCTGAAGGCTCACAGAGTAAAGGCACTACTTGATCTCATGCCCATGCATGGCAACTTGAAGGCCGTGTTCAAGGAGTCGAAGCCGAAAGAAGAAAATTCCATTTTTCGTTTCAATACGGAGGAGGATCTCCAGATGGTGTTGGAGTGGAGACCTTTCCACTTTGATCAGTGGATGTTCCCACTTGAATGCTGGGTTCCTAGCGTTAGATCTGACTTTCCAGCCATTATGGCATTCTCGATCTTCATCGAAGGAATCCCAGAATACTACCATAGGGAGGAGACCGTTAAGCGCATCGGTGAAAACTTGTAGAATTGATAAGCTAGGATGTCAAGCAAGCCAAATTTAGAGTCTCGCTTGAATGCAAGAAACCTTTGCAATTCGAACGACATGTACAATTCTCAGCAACTGGCGATGAGGTAGTTGTCAGATTCAAGTACGACAAGCTGCAAAAATTCTTCTTCATCTGTAACAGAATGTCTCATGATGGGAAAAGATGCCCTGATTTGGAAAAGGAGAGAGCTTGTGTGGCCAAGCACAGATATAAAGACAGGAATCTGAGGCAGCAGGATGTTATGCGAGGAGAGCTGAGCCCTTACAATGGTAACGAGAGAGCACCGAAACAACAAAACATCCCGAAGTCCCCAGTCAACCGCAAGCTATTCTCAGAGAAGGAAGCTTCTCATAAAGCAAAACATGGGAGATCTACCGAGAAAGTTGCGCCATAGTCAACTAAGGCATGGGTAGTGAAATCCTTCGGTGAGAAACTAAAGGCAACATCACGAGAAGTGGAACCAAGATCATCCCGTGAAGATGCGCAAAACGAGCTAGACAAGAAGAATTTGCAGCATGCATCCTGGTACCGAGACACCGACTCAGAGAAGGTGAAAGCTGCATCAGATCCCGAAGAGACAACAAGCAGAAGATCTAGTTCTAACGCCAAGTAAAACACAAAACTTTCAACGCAAGGTAAGGCGAATTCCTCTTGCAGCCAGGTGATGACTAATACCGTAGAGCTGGAGGAGGTCATATCACTTCTCAAGGATATGCTGATCACTAAGACAGCTCGGGACTTAGTTGATGATCGCGGTGGAAGAAGGGGTAAGACCATTAAGAGCCGACTAGGAGTGCAACCTGAGGATCTCCAAAGAAGAAGCTCTATGAGGACCATTCCAAACGTGTCCAAAGAACACTCCCACTTCCTCCAATGGTGGGTCTTTCATTTGAAAAGAACAAGGAGGATCCAGGTAAGCTGGTGGTTGATGAGATCCCACCGGAAAATAAGAAATGATCCTAAGCTGGAGCTGCCAAGGAGCTTGCAGTTTCTTGGCAATTTGCCACCTGAGAGAGATCCGCCAAAAGTTCTTTCCAGAAATCATGTTTTTAGTGGAAACTAAGAATAAGAGAGATTTTCTTTAAGATCTCCAAGTTGAGTTCGATTACGATTTTATTTTTACGGTTGAGCCAACTGGTCTTAGTGGCAGTTTAGTTCTTTTCGCTTTGTCTGAATTTAATATTCAAGTTTAATCTTCCAATAATAGAGTCATTGATGTATCTGCAACTATTGATGACAATAAAATCTTTATATCTTTCGTTTACGGTGACCATGTTATCAACCAGAGAATTCATGTGCGGGAACATTTTAATGAAATCAATGGTAACCACGAAAAATCGGGTGGACGCACCCGAAATGAAAAGTCCTTTATTGACTTTCGACTAATGAAACAAAATTGTGGAATAGATCGAACTCCCTTATTCAGGAGATTGCCTATCTTGGGTTGGGAGAAGACATAACTACCTCATCAAATGCCGGCTCGATAGGGCAATGAGGAATGCAGAATGGTTCAGCTTGTTCTCAAGCTCTACTAGCCAATACCTACGATTCATGGGTTCTGACCACCGCCCTATTATCACCCATCTCCCCAACCGTAAGAGCAACACTTGGAAGAAATTTTGTTTCGATAAACGCTGGAATTCTAAAAATGGTTTCAAAATATTATTTGTAAAGGGTGGACAAATGATGATCTCAATGAAGATATGTCTCTCCATAACCGCATAAAAAAGTGTCGGGTAACCATTGCTCAATAGAGAAGAAACAAGAACTACAACTCCCAAAAGACCTTAGAGGAACTCAATGAAAAACTTAGCTGAAGTCAAGTAGACCAATCACTATCGGCAGCTGAAATCTCATTAATCCAGGACCAGCTCCGAAAAACTTACGAGGAAGAAAAAACTTTTTGGCAACAAAAAAGTAGGAACCTTTGTTCAAAAATGGTGAATGCAATACAAAATTCTACCTCGCCACTACAAAACATTGATGCGCAAGGAACCACATTAATGTTCTGAACGATAATAGATGAGTTTGGTGGGAAAATGAACGGAAAATCAACACAATTGCAGTTGATTACTTCAATGAACTCTTCTCCTCATCCTCACCTGCAAATATCGAAGTATCTCTAAACAATATATAGAACAATATATCTCCCGAAATGAATGAGAGCCTAAACAAGGATATATCTCCATTCAAAATCAAAAAGGCAGTATTCTCAATACATCCAGAGAAAGCCCCAGGATCAGACGGAATGACAACATTTTTACCAAAAGTATTGGAACATGATCGGCCCCAAGGTTATACAAATGGTCCAAGATTTTTTTAATGTCGGCTCTTTTGATCCACAACTAAATGAGATAAATATCTGTCTCATTCCTAAATCAGAACGACCAAGGGATGTGACTAACTTCCGACCCATCAACCTCTGCAACATGAGCTAAAAAATCATATCAAAAGTTTTACGCCAGAGGCTATGTCGATTCCTTCCAAGTATTATATCAGAAACTCAATATGCCTTTGTGGCAGGACGCACAATCACATATAATATTCTAGCACAAGAGGTCTTCCACACCCTGAGAACCCATTCTAGTTGTAAAAACGCATTCATGGCAATCAAAACCTATATGAGTAAAGCTTATGTTAGAGTGGAGTGGGATTTTATTGAAGCTATGCTACTAAAAATGGGATTCAGTGAGAAATAGACATTCTAGGTAATGAAATGTGTGCGATCAGTCTCATATAGCGTCCTAATAAATGGGAACCCCACTGGCCACATTACCCCATCCAGAGGACTTCGAGAGGGAGACCCGCTATCGCCATATCTGTTCATTCTCAGTACAAAAGTCCTAATAGTCAACATAAAGAAAGCAGAAAACTTGGGACATATCACTGGACTCACAGTAGCCCAAGCAAGCCCCCCGATATCTCATCTCTTATTTGCAGATGACAGCCTTTTCCTCTGCAAAGATGCTCCAGAGCAATGCAGTCATCTCCTTAATATCCTTGAGTCTTATGGGAATGCCTTCAGACAAAGAATTAATTTTGAAAAATCATCAGTTTCGGGAAAAAGTGCCTTCAGAAAGCATGGAAAACCTGAAGAAAATCCTTGGTATATCTACCGACGGTGGGAATGAAAAATACCTAGGCATCCCGAAAGAACTTCAAGGATCAAAAATCTAGACTTTCACATACGTCCAAGACAACCTCCACCAAAAAGTCAATGGATGGACATCAAAATATCTTTCTAGATTTGGAAAAGAGATTATGCTCAAGTCTGTAGCTTTTGCTATTCCGACATTCCCAATGTCGTGTTACCTCCTCTCCAAAGGACTGTGTAAGAAGATAACTAGCTCATTTTCAAACGTCTGGTGGAGCACTAGCTCTAACTCAAAGGGAATGCATTGGTTAGCATGGGATAAACTTTGCCTTTCAACAAAAGACAGAGGAATTGGGTTCCGATCACTCGAAGAATTTAACATAGCCTTATTAGCTAAAAAACTTCGGAGATTGGAACAAAACCCAAATTCTCTACTTAAAAGAGTTCTCAAGGGTAGATATTTTAATAACTCGCACCCTTTCAAAGAGCCAAAATCCTCGAGACCGACCTATGGCTGGAGAAGTATTATGGCAACAAAAGTACTCATCACTAAAGGACTCAGACGTACAATTAGCACAAGAGAACACACCCTTCTCTGGCAAGGCCCATGGATCCCAGACCAAAGTGCAAGACCACCCATCTTGCCTCAAGTGTATGATCCAGAGCTGAAAGTCTCTGAACTCATTGACCCAGTGAGAAAGAATTGGGACACTACTAAACTCAGAAATCTCCTAAATCCGCCTGACAACATTCCATTAGTGCAGTCTACACATTAGTAGAAATCCCATTCCAGATGGATATTGTTGGAATTCCACAGTCTCTGAAAAGTATTCAGTCAAATCTGGATATATTCTTGCTAGGGCTAAAAAAGATAGCGATTTTAACGTTCAAAATCAGCTACCATCCCTTAATCCTCTAAAGGAAAAGATTTGGAAACTTAAGACAAGGAAGAAATTTTTGCCACTTTCTCTGGCAAAGTGTGTCTCGTTTAATAGCAGTTAATGAAAGAGACACATTGGGAATGACCCGAGCTGCCTCAGATGTGGACATGCTGAGGCATCAATCAATCATATGATGTTTACATACCCTCCCGCAATGCAATGTTGGGCTCTTTCGACGATTCCCTCTGAACCGGGAGTTTTTCCTTCAGAAAATATCTATACTAACATAGTCTACCTTCTTTCAAGGAACCATAGTGGAGGAGAAATAGAGGAAGCAACCCGACTCTTTCGTTGGCTTATTTGGTATATCAGGAAAGCACGAAACAAAAAACTATTTAATGGAATAGAATTTTCTCCCATGGATACAAAAGAGCTCGCTTTTAAGGAATGCAACACTTGGTTTATTGCTAACCAAGAAGATGATCCAGGGGAAACCGTACCGGAAACTTTACCAGAAAATCACACAGAGATTCCTATATTCACCTGCCGAGTAGATGAATCATGAAAATATGATAAAACCACAAGTGGAGTGGGTTGGATTTTACATCCGCAAGATAGAGCAATTAATCTACTTGGACTACAAGGTGATCATAAGGAAATTTCACTACTACATGTTGAACTAAAGAGTATCTCGTCATCAGCGTTACTACAACCATTTTGTTACTGATTCTCAAGAATTAGTGATAATGATCGACACAACCCAAGATTGGCCGGTCTTTGCACCTGAACTTAGTGAGTTCACAACCCTCTGAAAAAACTTTCTTGGTGCCAAATTGGTGTATGAGATCAGATCTAGGAATACCAAAGCGGATTTCTTTACAATACAAGCTTAAATAGAGAAGCGTATTTTTTCTTATGCCAACACGTCTGTTTTCTACTGGATAAATACCATCAACTCGCCCCTTGGAAAATCGTATTAAATTTATCTTTGTATTTTTTCGTGAAAAGAAAAACACATTGTACTGCAATTATTTAATAATGCATATTGTATTGTCATTTCATACGAACAAAAGATTTAACTAATCGTCTGTTCATGTATATACCGTAAAGACTACATATATAGGAATGAGACAAATGTACGATGCTGAAATGCAAAGGATGATTATATTAGTGTTCTGTTTAATTCATACTCCATTGTAGCCAACGCAAGCATTCTAGATCCAAAACAATGAATGTTGCAATTCGCAATAACGTTTTTACTTATAAAAAAAAATCGCAATTGTTAAGGATAATTATGGTTGACTCGTAGTTATCTCATTCATGTTGTAGTTATCTCTATGTTAGAGATAGAGCTTATCTACACTTTTGTAGTTGTATATATATGAGTGCTTATGAATGAGAATGGATACACTTTTCCCACAACACGTTATCAGCACGATAGTCCCTACCCTAAAAGCTAAAAACCAAAAAAACCCTAATTTACCGCCAAACTTCAAAAAGGTCGTTCTCTCAAACCATATGGACCCAGAAAACGTGTAATATATCAAATCGAAGCTCTCAACGAGAAGAATCTTTAGGTCCAGACGGCTCGTCAATCCGATCTCAGACGCGCTCTCACGACCTATTTTAGTTCGCGCCGCCAGATCCACATAAACCCTAATTCTGGCTCAACTTCAAACCGTTGTATCTCCCAAACCCCGTGGAGCCACACAACGATCCATATATCAAATTAAAGCCAAAGACGAGAGGAATCTGTTGCCGCAGACGGCTCGACGATCTGAGCTCTGAAGCGTTCTCAATCTCAATTACAAAACGCGCCGCCGACTTACCTAAAACCCTAATCTCTCCTCAATCGACGGCGAACTTCAAACGACTCGTTCTCTCAAACCGTGTGGAATCAGAAAACGTATAATATATCAAATTGAATCCCCGGAAAAGAAGAATCGTTCTGTGAAAACGACTTGTCATTCTGACCTCAGACGCGGCCGCACGCTCCATTACAGTGAGCGCCGTCAAACCTGGAAAACTGCATACGAGTTAAAAAGCTAAGTTTTCTCAAAAACCCTAAGTTTTTCATGAACCCTAATGTTCTTTATCTCACAGAATAAAGACTTTGGTTAATATCTAATCTTGCTTACAAACTTGATATCAGCTAGATTCAGTCCCATTGGTTGCAACTCAAAAGGAACAAGCATCAAAGGAGCAACTCATTCCCTCTCTAAGGTGGTCCGATTTCCTACTCCATACAAGAAAAGGTTCTTCTATAAACCTTAATTAATAGAAACCAATACTCTAGGTATGGAATCAAGAAATCTATAATAGGATATCGGATAGATTGAGTGGTTACTTGATCATATAGAACCGGATGATAGGATATAAAATCTGGTTGTATGAAGAACACTAAACCCTAAATTTTAAATCCGTTTGTTCTCTACATAATTGATTGATTGTTTGTGCATGGTAAAATTTATCCTAATGTCGATCATAGGGCCTTGAAAACCCTAGTTTGATTCGCCCATATCATGGATAGGTTGCTAGAAAGTTGTTTTCCCTCACTCGTTGGAAACCCTAGCCGAAACTCTGGCATGAACCCTAGAACCCTAATTTCCTTTTTAGGTTAACTTGATATATTTTCGAGTTTGATTGTTTTTGGATTATTTCCATATTGCTTGTTTGAGAATAGGTTGATAGATTGATTGTAAACCCTAATCTCGAAATTGGCAATTCTCTAAATTTTATAAGACTTAAAATTTGGATGATATGAGAATTTAGGAAAATTTCCATTTTTCAAACTTTCCATTTTTTTGAAAGTTTCCATTTTGAAATTTTCCATTTTTGAAAGTTTTCATTTTTGACTTTCATGAATGTTAGGGTGATAGATTGATTTGTATACACACCCATGAACTTGAAATTGGAAATTTTAAAGGCTAAACCCTAAAATATGGATTGCTTGAAATTTTAGGAAAGTTTCCATTTTGATGATCTTATGAAAGTTAAGACGTTATATTGCTTGTGATGAAACTCACATGAACTTGGAAACTCTAAATTATAAAGACCTAAAATTTTGATTGCATGAGTTCAGGAATATTTCCATTTTGAAATTTTAGGAATATTTCCATTTTTGAACATTTCCATTTTTGATCATATGCATGGTCATGGTCGATCGTCCTTCCCGATATCGACCTGGTCGATAACTTTGATCTTATCTCGACCTGGAACCACTTAAAGGCCTTGAAACCTTAACTTCGAAATCTTAAAAATTGTTAGGATGCTTCTTGGCCGAGTATGATTGCTTGTTTGATCAATGAGACATGGTTGATCACTTTATTGTTTGATCTCGACCGTGTGTCTTTTCTCGCCCCATGGATTGTTAAAATCCTAGTTTCTAAATTAAACCTATAAGGGTCTTGAAACCCTAATTAATAAGATTGGGTGGAGAACTCATTGATTGATTTTGATTAATTTCATTGTTTGATGCATTCACTAAGTTATTACCCAGTCTTGAAACAAACCGAGGTTTAAACCTTGTCGACCTTGAAACCGACTTAGGATTGTTTTGCATCTCATCGTAGCAATCATACATGACCGTGTGACCATAGCATATCGACCATACATATCCCACGTCCACACTGTTCTGAAATAGAAATTGTTTCGGTGAAGTAACCTAATGTGAAAAACCATGTGTGTTGATTGGTTGATTGTTTGAATTCTAAAATTCTTGAATTGGTCGATAATATATGATCTCAAAAGTCGAAAACCTAAAACTATAATCATTAGACACAAAGATTATTCTGTGTTGATTGGTCGATTATTTGATTGCTTGGTCGAAGATTAATAACTAAACCTCGACCTAGGACATATACGACTTTTAAGCTCGGTTTGATAATCTCGTCCTAGGCCCGATCCGATATTGAAACCGGATAAGAATCAAACCCAGATTTAACTTGGTGTATTGTCGACCTTGATGCTCGACCCGACCAAGCACATAATCAGAACCAAATTCTAGACCTAAGGTCAAACCTGACCTATCTTATCTATACTCGACCTAAAACATGTCTCGGACCTAACCACGTCCATAAAAATAGTCCACACAGCTAGAGGAACCATTATGGTCGCAGCCGTGGTCGGTGACAAAGACGTGGTCAAGGCCACTATAATGTGAGCCATGGTCGACCGAACCACTATAGCAAAGGCCGTGGATTTCAAACCCATTCAGGCCGTGGTCGAGACCAGAGACATGGTATTTCCATCACAATTTTGCCTTGCTTAAATGCATATGGTCGTGGCTATTAACAAATCATATGGTTGAGGTTAACAAACTCAGACCGTGGCTGTAGGAACCACAATAACCGTGGTAGTGGACCCAAAATTTGGCCATGGTCGAGGGCAAGTAAGCCGTGGTATTTCTAAACCACAACACCCGACCAATAAATCATTGAGCCATACGTGTGGAAAGTAAAACCATTTCGATAAGTTATGTAAAACTCCCAAATAATCATTGTGACCTCTATCAAGAGAGTCCAAAAGGGAAGAATCTAAAACCCCATTTGGTCCAAGATGGCAATCGTGATAATCAAAATAAACTTATGAATTCTGAAACATATAGTTGTGTAAATGATTAAGCTATATTTCGACAATAAAAGTTTATAAATGAGTGTATAGTCGGTCTAATAAGACCTACGACTAAGGCATTGCCTAAAAGGCATGAATTTTATTCACCCATACAGACCCATTGAATGGTTTCCAAATAGAAACAATGGGCAAAAGAAAACAAAGTTTCTTGACATTAAAGAAAATTGCCTAAGGCCTTATAAAAATGGTCAAGACTATACACGAATTCTCTACTGATCTAAACCATGCTAAGGATCAGTATGTTAAGAGGCAAAACGAGCCATGGATACCCAAATTGGTATACCCTCGAAATTACACTTAATGGCATGACTGGATTAGCCATCCATGTCTAAAAACTTGATTGCTATTGCAAAGGCACCAGAGTTATCCCATAAGATCTCACGTTGTGCAACATGTACACAAGGGAAACTCATTAGGCTTTATTGTCCGAAGCATCACGAAAAATAAGTATGTTCATGAGGGGGAGTGAAGATTAAACCCAGTGATACATGACCATACAAGAAAATTCGTGTAACATGGGTTGTAACCATGTCATAAAAGGCTTAGAGATTCAGGTTCTCTTGGTGATAAATCACCCAAGTCCAACCTAATGCTTAGGGACATTATGAATTTACATGTACAATGCAATGTATGCATCAGGCCATATAAGTGAGCATAGATATTCCCATCTCAGATTGAATACGGGTCATAAAGCCAGACATATACCATCTTGAGATTTTTATTAAACAAACCACCACAGACATATGTGCCGTCTAAGATGGAACCTCTGAAGAGGATTGGGAATATATGTTGGATAAGTATTTCTTTCTCCCACGAGTTTTAAATAAACCTTGAGCCAAATATGGGTGATCAGATTGTGGCCAGGTACACGGATTGCATGATTATGAATCCTACTATCCAACATCATAAGGAGAAAGATATAAGCTGGATATGATAAGAAAAAGAGAATGGTATTGACCATCATTGTCTTGGCAAGATCCTCGTACCAGAGAATGAGATTTAAGACGTCTAAAGAAAGAAAAGATTATGCAAAGCTAGCTAAATTAGATGCCAGACACATAGACCCGAGAAATGAAAAGAAAAAGGTCATACCAGCTTAGCACCAAACGAATTTGATGTCCTAGAAGAGACACAACCAAGTTGCTACAGAGTCTATAAGAGATAGACCAATATGTTCCATAATAAAAGGAACCTCGGAAAAGAGAAAAGGTGCATAAAATATGAAATCCGAGGTTAATAAGGAAACCAGACCAGACATAGAAATAAGGTCGGCCGACTGAAACATCTAAGGTACCAGACCATGTAGCTTGGGACGCCAAGCTGCTAGGTATTAAAGGTCCTAGATAACAAGATCTCAAACCAATTGGATCATGTCTGGAATACAATGGAACGCAGAAAGGGTATCGATACCAATGATATAAAAATGCGCAAGATAAGTAGCACTTGACCATAGAGATATATGCGAGGATCATGAACCCACGTAAGAGTACTCATAAAGATAAAAAGAAACCGTGGGGGTAGAATATAAATAAAGAGTGATGGGCGTATTGGCCATAGAAACGCCATCAGACAAACCAGTGATGAATAAAAGTTCTTGTGAAAAAATCGTGAGATAATAGAAAATTCAAGCATGGCTTGATAACACAAGGATACTCACAGAGATTAAGAAAAGTTTATAAAGAGATATACTCCAATGTGGTGGAGGCTACTAAATTGACAAAGTCTGGTCATAGATTAAAGTGTAAAAGTAGCATATGGTTCACTGGATAAACAAAGATTAAAGGTACCACAAAAGAGATAAGAAAGATAAGAAAAAAAATTCTCTAAAATGAAACAATGCAGCTGCATAGACTAAGTAAAGCTTAGCAGAAAAGTTCTATAAGAACAATTCAGATCAGTCCATGTAAGCATATAAAAGATGTATGGATTCCTTGTGATCAAAGATTGGCTACAATGGATAAAACCATTGGTACATACGAAGTGATAAATGTCTGAATGAACAAAAGACATGAAACAAAGTGGTTCGTATGTGTTTGGGTCAATGACTCAATATATATTGAAATATCCACGTAATGGCTAAGCCATGAGACTAGAAGATCCGTGGGACATGAAAGGACCTACGAGTAAGATTTAATCGCAGATTAAAAGTCCATCTGAGTACCGGTCGAGTGCCATCCGTCCAACCAAGACACAGAGTGATCAGCAGCAAAGATGTACGTCATGACCACATCTTAATGGAGTTCCAGAAGACATAAAGACGTCCAAGAGTTACAAGTTCATTCAAGGGAAAATCCAACTGATCATCTTCAAGTCATAGGCAACCTCGACGTTCGGAAGCTCAGACACCAGATAAGAATGCGTCATCTACAGTGGTGCATTCATCAGGGGGAGTTACATGTGTTGTACTCTTTTTCCTGTCCTGGCTTCCCTTTTTACCACATTGGGTTTTGGGTTTACTAGGAGAGGTTTTAATGAGGCAACATCCAAAGCATGTAACAATCCTTGAACCATATGCGTCAACCAAGGGGGAGTGTTAAGGATAATTATGGTTGACTCGTAGTTATCTCATTCATGTTGTAGTTATCTCTATGTTAGAGATAGAGCTTATCTACACTTTTGTAGTTGTATATATATGAGTGCTTATGAATGAGAATGGATACACTTTTCCCACAACAGCAATAACGTTTTTGTTTTTTTTGCCTGTTAAACTGCTAAACGAAGTTAAGACACTAATAATGTTATGTTAATTTGTCCCCACCATCACCACCCACGTCGGCTCTATGAATCCAACTAAAGTTGCATCCAAAACAGCCACATGTTGTTTTTTATTCAACATACACGTTTCCTGTATTTTCACCACCACCCCCCAAATGTCCCCAAATGTTCTCTTCTATCAAATATTTGATATTGCTCTACGGACCAATTCAATAATATATTATCATCAAAACAGCTAAGGAAATATCTCAAAGTAGACAGTTTTCATTGACTTGTTAATCAAATAAATGTTATACTTAGGCAAATGTTTCAACTATATAGTTAGGATATGCTTTTCAAATTAACAATGATACGTAGTTGAAAACTTATTTCACTCGTTCATTTTGACCAAACTGTTTTTCTCTTAAAATATTTTTTCCATACCAATTGTTTGGCACATTAATACATCTAAATGTAATTATGTGAATAAGCTAAAGGAAAAAATAGTAATAAGAAAACGAACGTCAAAATCACTCAAAGCTCCTACCAAATTGGCTTTTATGAGTGCTAAGTTAGGGTTTGGCAATATTAGCACACACCTAACGAACCTATCACATCATGACATCAATAATTACATTTATATTTACAACTTGAGTTTAGAAATATCGTAAAACCAAATTATTATGTGCTTATTTCTTGTTGATGCAATGCAAATAATGGACTAAGTATATAAAAAATATTCTATTTTAATGAAATGTCCGATATTGAAGGAAAGTCGAAGAAAATAAATAAAAATTCTCAAATTATTCGCTCCCTAACCGAAAGTACTAACCGAAACGGCATTATCGTAAATAAGAGTGAATATTTAGGCTTGATCTGTAACGCGTCCCCTACTTAAATACACAAATAGCCCCGATTCGCTTTTCACTCATCGTTCAACGTCGACTCAGTCTTCCCCGGAGATTAAAACGATCCAGATGGCGAGCGAGCTCATCAACCGGCGACACGAGGCGGATCAACCCGCCGCAGATGCCTACTACCCGAGACCTACCAAACCGTGGTTCTCCGTCACACGTCCGATGCGTTACATGCTCCGCGAACAAAGACTCGTCTTCGTCCTCGTCGGAATCGCAATCGCGACTTTGGTGTTCACGATCTTCCCTAGCTCCACCAAATCCGTCTCCTACTCGGATCCGTTCTCCGGCTACGGAATCAGGCCCGAGGAGTCGTACGTTCCGGCCTTCCAGGCCCAGAGGAAGCCCAGCGTCGAGTACATGACCCGGATCGGAGCTACAGGCGGGAAAATTCCACTCGGATTGAAGCGAAAGGGGCTGAGAGTGGTGGTCACCGGTGGCGCGGGGTTCGTGGGGTCGCATCTGGTGGATCGGTTGATGGAAAGAGGAGATACGGTGATCGTTGTGGATAATTTCTTCACGGGGAGTAAAGAGAACGTGATGCATCATTTCGGTAACCCTAACTTTGAGCTCATACGTCACGATGTTGTGGAGCCGATTCTTCTTGAGGTGGATCAGATCTATCATTTGGCTTGCCCTGCGTCACCTGTTCATTACAAGTTTAATCCTGTCAAGACTATCATATCCTTTTTGGAAAAAATTTAAATTGACTATTTGTTTTTGGAGATGGAATGTTTTAGTTGTTGTTGTGTTTCTTGACTCGATGTGTGTACAAGACGAATGTGGTTGGAACGTTGAACATGCTTGGTTTGGCTAAGAGAGTCGGTGCTAGGTTTCTCTTGACGAGTACTAGTGAGGTTTACGGTGATCCTCTCCAGCATCCTCAGGTCGAGACTTACTGGGGCAACGTTAATCCCATCGGTAATCTCTTCCCTAATCCGTTCATTATTTATAAAGTTAAGGCTTTTAGGGGTGTCCTGTTTTGTTTCTCCAATCGGAATCTGAAACCCTGTTCCACGGTAAAGTGACACAACGACGTTTCGAGCTTCTTTGTCTTTTGTGTCTTTTGAATTTTCTTTCTTTCACGTTTTGTGGTGCGCCTCATGGTGCTTTCCTTTGGGATCTGGTCCCCATTTCTGTACGGTCAAAGCATTGAACCATGAAAAACGGATCCTTCTGGATACGTGTCTCTACATTAGACGCAGCCACTACATTTGACTGCTAGCCTGACACTTCTGTAAACTGCTTTTAAATTTGAGATCTTTAAATGATTTTGTTTCAAAACACTACTAAGTCATTTTACTGACCGTCATTTTTTTTCACCGACACGTGACTGCCTCTGATGGGTTTTCTTGGCCGTCATAGTGCTTTAATTTACTATATTCTCTTCTGTAAACTGTTATTTTCTTGAAACGAGGTGAAATCATGTTACTTGTGTTTTGATTGATGACTAATTGTGGTTGTAATGGTTGGAACAGGTGTTCGTAGTTGCTACGACGAAGGAAAGCGTACGGCAGAGACGTTGGCCATGGACTATCACCGTGGAGCCAATGTTGAGGTTGGTTACTTTTTGCTTTCATTTAACCTCTCTTTCAAGCCAAGTTATGTTTCTGTAGTAACTGATGAGGAAGAAGAGATGGAATACGTTTCAGTGACTAACTATGTGGTTGCCTTGTTTGATTGTGGTCACAGGTCAGGATTGCTAGGATCTTCAACACCTACGGTCCAAGAATGTGTATAGATGATGGGCGTGTTGTCAGCAACTTCGTTGCGCAGGTTAGTTAATAATAATCTACTGGCACAAAAGCATATGATTAAAGAATGGTTTAGTGGATCATTAGAGTAATGATAAGTCTCACAATTTTTAAATAATTGAACAGGCACTAAGGAAAGAACCTTTGACTGTTTATGGTGATGGGAAGCAGACACGAAGTTTCCAGTTTGTTTCTGATCTGGTAAGGCTCTCTCCTTTTTCTCCCCCAAAGAACGATTCAGTATAGTATTACAAATTGCCAGGGCTATCATTTATTATGTTATCTCTTTGGTCCAACTTAAGATTTATTCTTACTTTTGTGTGGGAAAAGGGAAGAAAAAGAACAATTTGGTAGGCAAGTTTATATCAAAAGCTTTTACAGTATCAGACTTTTAAAGTTATTTTTCAGTTTAGTGAGAACCACTCTTTGAAGTAGAAAGAGTTCTTTAGAATGAGAGAAAAAGAAAACTCGGGAAATTAATTTGTGTCGAGTGATCTAACAACAAAGGCCTTAAATGTGAGACTCAAGTCTCTGAGTGATATAAAACGGTACCCACTTTAGCAATCTTATGAAGATGGGAAGGGGTATCAATATCATGTGACAAAGGACCACATGGGGTCTGAAACTTTATTTCCCCTTTGTCCTCGTTTGGCTGTTAATTTTGTTGTACTGAGTCTGATTCTTTTGTTTTACTGTGATGCATAAAGGTCGAAGGTTTGATGAGATTGATGGAAGGAGAACACGTTGGGCCATTTAACCTTGGTAACCCTGGTGAATTCACCATGCTCGAGCTTGCTAAGGTCTCTTTCTCTCTCTATATATATATGATAAAACTTTTTGACTTCTTTATAATAAACATGGTAGATTCTGATGTCTTTTGATTTTGGTTGCAGGTGGTTCAAGAGACGATTGATCCAAATGCAAACATAGAGTTCAGACCAAACACAGAAGATGACCCTCACAAGAGAAAGCCTGACATCACAAAGGCCAAGGAGCTTTTAGGATGGGAACCAAAGGTGTCTCTTCGTCAGGGACTCCCTCTCATGGTCAAAGACTTCCGTCAACGTGTCTTTGGCGACCAGAAGAAGGAAGGCTCGTCCGCGACTTCAACCACCACCAAAACAACCTCCGCTTGAGCAAACGCAGTTGCAAAGTAGCGGCCATCGCGCTTGGTTAATGGTTTATAACCAGAAACTTACAAGGCATTGCTTGCTGAGCTACAAGAGCTTCGTTTTTTAAAATTTATTTCTTTTTTTTTTGTTTTGATATTTCTATTTTTGATATTATATTTGTGTAACGTAGAGTATTAAGACTTTGGTGCTTTTACAATATTCATGGACCTCACTACAGTCTTTTGCAATCAGAGAGTTTAGTGCATTACTCATAGCTGTGGTTTTAGTCGACAACAGTAGATTGAAGTCTCGAAATCAAAGATGTTTTTATCTGCTTGGTGCAACATTATGAGTTTAATGAGTTGGGAGACTTATAATTTGAAGAAATGAACAGAATGATAGATAAATCAAAGGCTTGACAAGTACACTGCGACAGTCCACTTTATATTTGGCAAAGAAACAAGCCACGAGATACCCATTCCTCCCTCTCCAGACAAATGCTGCCAACTTATCTAGTTTAACCCAAAAGAAAACATTCGTCTTTTGCAATTACAAAGTTTAGTGGCACTACTCAAAGCTGCATCTTAGTCATAAGAGAGAGGCGAAAACACAAGTGAAAAATACAAGGCAACACTAGATTTTAAGATTCATACTCAAAGATGTAATGCAACCATTAAACGTTTGATGAGAAGAAACAAGTACAAGCAGACATCTCAATCTATCTCTCTCTTTCTCTAACTCACTTGGGATTCCTGAGGACGATAATGACAGAGTCGCCACGGAGGAACATCTTACTGATGAAGCGATCTCTGTTGACAGGAAGAGCTTTCTTCTTTCCTTTCCCAGTTTTAGGTACCTAAAAGAAACCATATAAACCCCCATTGTAAGAAATCCAAAAATTCTATTCACATGAGTGCATAGTGCATACAGTAAAAAAAAAAGGATCACCTCAGTCCACATTTCCCTGACATTTTCGAGAACCATGTTGCAGTGCCTGTCAAAAGCCCTAACACGGCCAAGGAGTTTCCTGTTGTTGCGGCAATTGATCAGCACCTGAGTGTTGTTCTTAACGCTCATCATTAGAACAGAAAGAGGTCCCGTGTTGAACTCTTCCTCTTCAGTCTTTCCCTGCTAATCAAATTACATAGAAAGCATATGAGGACTGTGAAATCTAAAACAGTATCAATCAACAATGACTTCAATACACGATATCAAGTAGAAGAGATCAAAACCAGCAACATTCACACAGCTAAAACTCTATGACCCTCTTTCTCAGACATACATTTCAACAAGACAATTCTCAGAACAGTTTTATCTGATCTCTAGCATAACCTCTAGAAGAAGATACAGAACCATATAAACACTAGCGAATCAAGGTTCATGTCAGATACAAAAGAGCTTTATAAATAGATCGAGAAAATCAGTAAAAGAGATTTCACTTACGTTGGTATCCTCTTCCATTGGCCTACTGCAAAAGACAAAAACCAAAAACGATTGTTAGAAATAAAATAATCTGGATTCAGTAAGAAATATAAGGCGAGACGAAGTGAAGAAGCCTACCTCATGTTGACTCGAAGAAAACTCCGCTCCAAAAATTCTCCGTAGCAGATCCAGCTAAAAATTAGGGTTTTGTCAGCTAAATCACGCTCCAGAAGGAGTCGCGAGTTGAGAGTACATGGCGGTTTAAAGAGGGCTGTATCTAAGGCCCACACTATTATTGGGCCTCCGTAGTATTACACAACATAAGCCCATTATCTATTCAATTACTTAACTAATAATGTCCACGCTCATGATTTCGCTGACGTACCCAAAGATTTTGGATTTTTCACGCTATTATATCCATGTTATTTATTTATTTTTTAAATATTTTTAATCTTTTTAGCAAACATTTATTTTTTGAACAAAAAAAAAGTATTCAATTCATATAGAAACACTTGTAAATAGCTTGTACGCACATATTTTGTGTGTATTTACAAGAATTTTATGTAATCTAGTAAGCCAAAATTGTTATAAAACTGATAGATACCCCAAAAATATGTTATAAATATTTGAAAGTGAGAAAAAAAATTTTTTGATATCTTTGAAAATCCTTTTTATCATGTCTTTATATATGAATGGTTTATATTTGTTTTAAACATTATTTTTAATCAATTAACTAAATTTTGTTAAAATACTTATATTTTTTTTCTCTAACTTAATTACATTGATGAAATCACATAGTCATGAAGTAAAACATCAGTTAAAAGCATAGGTACGAAATTGTAAAAAGTAAAGGCATTATTTTCTTGTGAAACTTTTGTTGCAAGTCTATCTGCAGCTTTATTGCTTTTCCTTGGGATCCATCGGTGTTCAACTGCTTGAAATTTTGCATTCCATTTCCAGACTTCACGTATGTTGTATATTCCAAAGTTGATTTTCTTTTTGGTAATCAGGTCCACCAATCCTGTGCAGTCTCCTTCAAATATGACGTTTGTATAACCTTTGGACCAGGCTGCTTCCATAGCTGTTACAAGGGCTTTAAATTCTCCTTCAAGAGCCGAATTTGTTGGATTGATAGTCACACTCCTTGCTCCCCTATAAATTCCTTGTGCATCTCTGAAAATCCATCAAAGTGTAGTAATATTTGTGTTGGCTTTGTAAGAACCATCATAATTGCATTTGATCTAATTCTCTGGAGGTCTTTTCCAATGGTTGATTTGATTCCCGTTATTACCTATCATGGTTGGTAGTTGTGTTGAAACAATCAGGTCTTGCTCGTTTCTCCATTCTTTGTTATCCGAGTGAGCCAGGGAGAGTGTTGTCTTCCAAGATGAGCTTCGTTTCTGGAATAATAATTGATTCCTAGCCTTCCAAACCCTCCACACGATCCATATTCCCAATGATTTATACTCGTTAGGTAGCTTGTTATCATTCATCAAAAATGCCTTGATTTTTTCTTCATATGGGGCTACCGGGTCGTATATTACTGGAAGAGGTATGTTGGAAGCTCTCCATATTTGTTGTGTATAGTAGCAGTCGAAAAAAGCATGTTGTGTAGTGTCTGGTTGTAAACACTGTGGACAACGTACCTCTGGAGACATGCGAAGGGCTGCCAAGGTTGCACCAATTGGTAAACCGTGGGATATCATTTTCCACATAAAGTGTTTCAGTTTTGGTGCAGTCTTCATCTTCCATATCATTCGCTTAAGTTCCACATTTCCTTGAAGAGCCATGATTTGTGTAGTTTCGTGTAAATGAGTAGCTAGCCAATATCCTGACTTGACCGAGTAGATTCCAGATTCATTGTAGTGCCAGCCCAATAAATCATGTTCCACAGTTGAGGTTATCTTCATGGAAAGTATCACTTCGACATCCTCAGCAACAACTTGTGCTCGAATCATTTCTTCGTTCCATCTTGTTCATGTTGCATTCATCCAATGATTAACATAACATGCAGGTGGTTCATGTTGTAAAGGTCGAGATGGAAGAGGAGGATGTAGTGGTAACCAAGGGTCGGACCATGTTTTAACTGTTCTACCATTCCCTATCACCACTCTCATTCCTTTTTTTAGAAGATCTCTTCCCAATAGGAGTGACCGCCACACATATGAACTGATTTTCTTTGTTCTAGCAGTAAAGAGAGTCTCTTCAAGAAAATAAAACCCTTTGAGTACCCGAGTCATCAGACAGTGTGGGTTTTGTAGTACCCACCATGCTTGCTTTGCAAGTAGTGCTAGATTGAAACTCTAAAAATCTTTGAACCCCAGTCCCCCTTCCCTTTTTGGTAAGCATAGTCTTTTCCAAGCAAAATAGTGCATTCCTTTCCTATCTCCTTGTCCCCACCAAAATTTAGCCATAAGGCTATTAATCTCATCACAAATCTTCTTAGGCAATTTAAAGATATTCATTGTATAGATTGGTTTGGCTGTGATTACTGATTTGAGTAGTACCTCCTTGCCACCCTGAGAGAGGAACTTAGTATTCCAACTTTTTGTTTTAGTCTTGACGCTTCCAACAATGTACTGGAACATATCAGTGTTATTTCTGCCAAACTGCTCTGGGACTCCTAGATATTTGCCTCCCCCACCTTCATTATGCATCCCCAATAGATTCCTCATGTATGTCTTGACTTCTGTCTTAACTTTACTTCCACAAGTTATTGCAGATTTCCTCAAATTCACGGCTTGTCCAGATATCCGTTCATATTTGGAAAGTATCCTCTTTATACATGCTTCATTTTTCTTATTTTCCAATGCAAAGAATAAATAATCATCAGCAAATAAAAGATGGTGTACCGTTGGACCTTTCCCCATCTTGATACCTTGGATTTTCCTTTCTGAAACCACTTTATTCATTATGTGAGATAACACTTCAGCACAAAGAATAAAGAGGTAATGGGACAAAGGATCTCCTTGTCTTATTCTCCTCTCTGGTTGTATGTATCCTTTTGGTGATCCATTAATTAGAACTGAGTAACTAACTGTCGTTACACAAAACATGACCCAACTGATCCATTTCGTGGAGAAACCCATATGAAGCATTGTCTTTTCCAAGAACTTCCATTCTAGACGGTCATAAGCTTTTGTTATATCTGTTTTAGGGCCATATAGGAGTTGGTTTGTCTCTTACGTGACTTCAGAGAATGGTAAGCTTCATGCGCGATAGTAATATTGTCAGAGATTATGCGTCCGGGGATGAAAGCAGCTTGATTCTCTGTAATAATCCCAGCAAGATGCTTCTTCAATCGCGCCACAAGTATCTTTGAAAACATTTTGTAACTGACATTACAAAGAGCTATGGGACGATATTCCGCCATCTTCATAGCAGGTTTCACTTTAGGTATCAAGTAAATATTCGTATGGTTATGTCTGTGGTCGAACTGGTTATGAGCGAATAGCTTCTGAACTTCCTCAAATATATCTGTCTTTAACTCATCCCAATATCTCTGATAGAAAGCTGCTGAAAAGCCGTCAGGGCCAGGGGCTCGATGTGAGCGTATCGAGAACACCACATTTTTGACCTCTTCCATAGTAACTGGTCTGGTTAAATCCTCATTCATCTCTTGAGTTACTCGATGTGGAAATTCCTGGAGTGCTTCTGAAATCTCTTCTTCTGTTATCCCTTGGGTACGGTATTGATCCTGAAAATATTTTTCAGCCACTGATGCAATATTTTGATCTCCACGTTGAATGATGTTAGAATCATCCAATACCGCTGTGATTCTATTCCGTGTTCTTCTCGTAGCTGTTACAGCATGATATTATTTGGTATTTCTATCACCTTCTCGTAGCCATGTTGATCTACTATTTCTCTTCCAGTAAAGTTTTTCCTCCAAATAAGCTTTATTCAATTGTTTTTTTTCAAATCCTGCTGGATATTTACCGTTTCTCCTCTAGCACACGTTTTATCTAAGTTGTGTCGTAAGAGGTTGATTTGATCTCGAGCATTGGTGTTATGTTGTCTCTTCCATCTGGAAATTTTTTGTCGGCATTTTGTAATACGTTGAACCAATCCATCTGAATTTCTCGAAACACCATTCCATCCTCTTGTAACTGCATCTGCAAAACCTTCTTTCACATGTAACCTATCATCGTACATAAATATACCCCTACATTCTTCCGGTTTCTCTTCAATGAAAGTTACTAAAGGGCGATGATCAGATTCCCTAAGTTTCAAGAAGTGTGTCTCTGAATTTGGGTACTCTGAGATCCATGCATCTTTTGCCATCACACGATCAAGACAACTAGTAATGTTATGGTTACCACGTCGTCCAGCCCATGAGAATCTATTACCAACCGATCTTAAGTCTGTAAAATTGCATGTATTTACCATTTTCCTAAAGTCCTTAAAAGAGGCTTCAGATCGTTGGCTTCCTCCTTCCTTCTCGTGGTTACCAAGGAGTTCATTAAAATCCCCCATTATTAGCCATCGGCCTTTTCTGTTTGTTGACCATCTTTCCAAATGTTCCCATAATTCATGACGATATTTTTGTACTGGATGCCCATAGACAAACCAAATAGAAACAGTAACCATTGCATTTCACTGAACAATCGATTACATTAGGAGACTGAAACAGAACTGTAAGATCAACATGCTTTTTCCAGAAAACTACCAAACCACCACTTAAACCTATAGGAGCAACAGAGGAGTAGCGACAGTCTAGTACACACCCCAGGTCTCTGATGTAGTCATCATGTTGCTTGGTTTCGGATAGGCATATAATGTCCAGGAGATAATTCCGAGTTATATCCTTTAGGCGTCGAACCGTCGAGTCATTGCCCAAACCTCGATAGTTCCAGCAAGGTGTCCTCATGGCAGTATAGGTGGTTCTGGGCCCACCACGCCTCTCACACCAGTTGAGTCATCAGACTCGATCTCCTCATTATTCTTTTTCATCGCTTCTGATTCGGGAACAAGGTGCTTTGAACGTTTGGTATAGTTTGAATGGCTTGACTCTCCATGCGCAGCATGCTGGATATCGTTGCGACCATTTCCTGAGCATGTCTTCCTTTTCATTCCAATCTCTCTGTCTGCTATGACTCCACTCGAAACAATTGGATTATATCCCTTTGTGGTATTGGTCTGAACCGCGCCTAAGATCCCTGCTCTTAACCCGTTCCAGAGCTCATCTTCTTCTACCATTATCTCCATACTGTTTTGTTCCCTGCTCTGTTCCACCGCTTGAACATTATCTCCTACCTCGTTTTCAGCCTGTTGGCCCGTCTCGCCATCTAACTCCTCAATAATCACCCCATGGTTGGGTACCAAGTCATGCTCCTCATTGTTGTGACTGGTATCATCATCTTTGTTCTCAGTTTGGTCAAGTCCTCCATTGGTTATGATACATGCACATGTGTCATGAGTTAGCATCCCACAAGTTTCACAAAACCCACATAGCCTCTCGTATTGGAACCGAAGAGTAGTATTGACCCCTGCAGAAAACTGAAAGTTTCTTTGGAAGCGTAGAGGAAGGGTGATATTCCAATTGATTCTGACTCTAACAAATTCCAGACGCCCTCCATTTTCTTCATTGTACTCCATTTGGATGTACCGGCCTATAGCACGAGCAATATGGATGATGACTTCACGGTTCATGTACTGGAATGGGATCCCTCAGATTTGTATCCAGAAAGGAATGAAGTCAAGCATTGCTAAGTCCATCAGCGGAGTCTATCGTTGTAAGACAATCATGCGGTCAGAGAAGGCCCATGGTCCTCTCCTGATGACAGTCTCCATCGGCTCCTCTGAAGGGAACGCAAACTGAAACCGTCGATTTTCTACGATTCGCCCACGAACTAGATCTTCCAATCCCCAATTTATGGGCATTGTAGCAATGAGCGCACGAAGATTTTGATGTCTGGGCATCACCGGTCTTCCAATTATAATGAATCTGTTTTCTTCTTCTGCTTGACGGACAATCTCCGGTGGAAGAACAAAAGGGGCATCATCAATTCCCAAGTCAGTGTCTTGAAAGGCTCGACAGATATTATCTGCCATTGATTGGAAAAGAAAGAATCTCCAACAAAAAAATAGAAGATTTGACCGGAAAAAAGGTTCCAAGTTGTGAGGGTTTTAATACCACAGGAAAGATGTTAAATATCCTCTTATTTGATAACTGTCTTCGGGTCACTTCATTACAATGGGGGGTTAGTTCCATCGTGGGGATAACTGACTCCGTGGGAAAATCTCGTGGAGAAATCAACCGCGAGTCCGAGAAATCATGCTCAACCACCTCTTCAATGGTGAGGAATTGCAGGGAAAGTAACTGTTTCTGTAATCGCCTTTTTCGTCGCATTCTACACATGAATTTTCTAATTACACTAGTTAAAATGCTTATATTATTAAGTCTAGATATTACACAATTTTATTTTTAGACCCTGATAATATTAAGTAGGTCCTTAAGAACAATAACAAGCGTCGAAAGAAAATAAACATAATGAAACAGATCATTCTTTGTTTCGTTTATTTTATTACATAGAAGATCAATGGACCAAACGGCGTCCACCACCGTTTAACCCACAAAGCAGACTAGCACGTTGCCTTTTAGGTTTCCCTTGATCGCTACAAGCGCCTTCCACGACCTTTTGAACATTTGCGGTAAGACTTCGGACCGGAGTGACAGTGAGTGAAGCAGAGTCGCCGGTACGATCATCAAGCCAAGTAATGATGTCAGCAAAAACTAGGTCGATGTTGGCGTCAGGCTCACCAGAAGTCAACCCATGCCACATCCCTGGATAGAGTTTAATGGTTTTGTCACGTGAGCTTGCTTTCTCGAACAAAGCTTTGCTAATCTCTGGATCGGTCAATATGTCTGCTTCACCGTGAAGAACAAGGAAGGGTAATGTGATCTCGTCGAGAGTCTCTTCGAGTTTAATGCTTGTCCGAAGCATCTCAAGTGCGGTTTTGAGCCTTGGTTTGTCTTGATATATCAGCTTGTTGTTCCTTATCTAACATTTTAGGAACCAAGTTTATAGTTAGGACATATACTTTGGTCTTAAGTAATTCATTTTGGTTTGGAGAATACACCTTTTCACGCTTGATCGGATCTTTGAAGGCAGCTTTGATGACATCTCTGGTGGGCACGATCTTCCATTTTGGTATAATCTCTTCAACTCTTGTTAGTAGATTAATCACTACTGGATGTGGTTTCACCTTCTCTGATATCTGCCCACAGAAACACTCACTTAACTAGGTAATTAAATGCTAACAAGTCTTGGTTAAGGGGATCTGTGTATCAAATGGCTATATAATTTAAGTAAAGAGTAGAAGAAACGTGACGACCTTACACATTGGAGCAACGAGAAGGGCACCATTCCAGAAAGAAGGATCTTTCTTGTGAAGCAACAAAGCAACCGCACCTCCCATGGACTCTCCATACAAGAACCTGCCTTTTTCTTTGTACTCTTCCTGCGCTTTAAGCATAAAAATCCCAAGTGTTAATCATTAATTATATGGATAGAGATTGGTAAGTTATATGTTATTTATTAAGGTACCAGAGATGGAGGTGTAATAGTCATAGCAGTCGTTTACTATGTTACTGAACTTTTTGATGTAACAACGAGCGCCTTTGGACCGACCATGGCCTTCGTAGTCCATTCCAAATACCGCATATCCCGCTGAAGCCAGCCGTATCCCGCATTCTAATTCAAACATCAACAACGTGTTAGAATTGATGATTTATGAAGAGAAAGAGTATGAACACTCAAGAACACTCAAGAACACTCAAGAACAAATAAGAATAAGAAGGAGAGAAACTTATTTCCTTGATTAATTTCTTTGCAAATACATTGTAATATATAGAGAATACAAAAGACATCTTCCATAAACAAGGTCCATGAATTCATGAACTCCCATAAACAAGGTCCATGATTTTGGGAACCATGTTTTAAGGATCCATGAATTCATGAGCTCCCATAAACAAGGTCCATAATTTTGGGAACCATGTTTTAGGGATCCATGATTTCTTCATGTCAACACTCCCCCTCAAGCTTGACCATATGGAACAAGTCAAGCTTGGAAAGCCATGAAGTATTCCCTCATTAAAACCTTTACTTGGAAAACCACTTGGGATAAAAAACCAAGCAAAGGAAAAAGAGTAGAACACTCCATGGTGAGGGGATCACTGACATGGAAGGTTTATGAGTCCTAGTCTTGGAAGAATGGACTCACAAACTTTGCTGCTGGCCGCCTTGGTGAAGATGTCCGCCAGTTGATCTTCACTCCTTGTGTAGCATGGGAGGATCACTTGCTGCTCTACTGCTTGTCTTACCTTGTGGCAGTCTACTTCTATGTGTTTTGTCCTCTCATGGAAGACTGAATTGGACGCAATGTGTATTGCGGCTTGGTTGTCACAATGCATGGTCATGGGGTTGGTGATCTCAATCCCCAAGTCGCCTAGAAGACTCTTTATCCAGATGAGTTCACTGGTTAATTTCCTCATTGATCTGTACTCTGCTTCTGCACTTGAGCAAGACACAACCTTCTGCTTCTTACTTTTCCATGTAACCAAATTTCCTCCAATGAATGTGCAATAGCCGGTAGTTGATCTTCTGTCTGTTCTGTCTCCAGCCCAATCTGCATCACAGTATCCAACAACCTCAGTGTTTCTGTTGCAAGCCATCCATACGCCTTGACCCGGAGCCTCCCTTAAGTATCTTAGGATTCTCTCCACCATGTTCCAGTGATGAACCTTGGGATTTTGCATGTGCTGGCTAACCTGATTTACTGCAAAACAAACATCTGGCCGGGTAATGGTTAGATAGATCAGCTTCCCAACAATTCTCCTATATTGCTTGACATCTTCAAATGGAGTATCTTCATACTCCCCCTCTCGCAGTGTCTTGTAGCCCTCTTCAAGTGGTGTATTGGCTTGTCTTCTTCCAAGATCTCCTGCCTCCTTTAGAATATCCAAAGTATATTTTCTTTGGGACATGAACAACCCCTCCTTTGATCTGCACATCTCAATCCCGAGGAAGTACTTCAGTTCACCTAAATCCTTGATGTCAAATGCGGTCTTGAGGAATGTCTTGGTGGCACTGATCCCCTCCTTGTCACTACCAGTAATGATGATGTCGTCCACATAGACTAGGATCACAATAATCCCGGACTTGCTGGTGAGAGTGAAGAGTGTGTGATCCGCTTGAGACTTCACAAATCCTCTTCCATTCAATGTAGTGCTTAGTTTGTGGTACCAAGCTCTTGGTGATTGCTTCAAGCCATAGATCGCCTTTCTGAGTCTGAGGACATTTCCTGGCTTTACCATCTCTTCCATTCCCGGAGGTGGTCTCATGTATACTTCATCTTCTAGTTCACCTTGTAGAAAAGCATTCTTTACATCCATTTGCCAAAGATCCCACTCTAGGTTCACTGCCAATGAGATGAGTATCCGGATTGTATGAAGCTTCGCTACTGGTGCAAACGTGTCGAGATAATCTACTCCATACACTTGTGTGTATCCTCTTGCTACCAGTCTGGTTTTCTTCCTTTCTGGCTTTCCATTTGCAAGATACTTGATGGTATGCAAGAGTCTGCTGGTCACAGCTTTCTTTCCTCTTGGAAGCTCAGTCTCATACCAGGTGTTGTTCTTGATCATGGCATTGATCTCTTCTTCAACAGACTCTCTCCATTCTTTGTCTTGCATTGCCTCTTCATAGGTGTTTGGGATGTACTCTTGATCCAATTCTCCAATGAAGACTTGATGTTCTTCTGGATATTGAGCAAGCGAGCATACTGCACTCACTGGATGTGCCACAGCTTTAGCATTAAAGTAGACTTTCGGTTGCCTGATTCTTGTGCTCTTTCGCAAAGGCTGTATCTGATCAGGTGCTGCCTCATTTGTTTCTTCTGGAACTTGATCTTGAGTCTCAGGAACTGATTCTGATTTGGTCTCATCCTGATCATGAGCTTTTTGTTGATTCCCCCTTTCAGGGTCAGGATGGGCAATTTTTTCATTTTCATTAATCACATCTTCTTCAACTACAGCTTCTGGAACAGGTGCAGTAGCTTCAGGGATATTCCTTCTTGTTTCTTGAGTTGCTGGAGACATGCCAATGCCGAAGTTCTCCAAAATGATTCTGAGGTTTGTGGCTCTTTCTGATTGCGGTAAGTCCCTCAGATCATCCCAATTCTTCACCTCATAATATCCCTTTGTTTCCACAAACTTCACATCCCTTGATATTAAAACTTTTCTGGCTACTGGATCATAGCACTTATACCCCTTTTGTGTTGGAGAGTAGCCAATGAACATCGCTTTTGTGCTCCTGGCATCCAGTTTGTTTCTCTGCTCCCCTGGTATCAGCACAAAGCAGAGACATCCAAACACCCGTAAGTGGTTCAAAGCCGGCTTAGTCTGGTTAAGGACTTCAAACGGTGATAGATCTTTGAGGACTTGAGTTGGAGTCCTATTGATCAGATAAGTAGCAGTCACCACCGCATCACTCCAGAATCTCTTTGGAACATTGGTGTGGAACATCATTGATCTGGCTACCTCCATCAGGTGTCTGTTCTTCCTTTCAGCAACTCCGTTTTGTTGAGGAGTATATGGACAGCTTGTTTGATGAATAATTCCATGTTGAGCCAGGTACTGTTTGAATGCATGACTTGTGTATTCTCCACCATTGTCTGATCTGAGGATCTTCAGCTTGGCATTGAAGTGGTTGGAGACATGAGCTTGGAAATTCTTGAAGGCGTCTAACACCCTATCCTTGGACTGAATCAGTGTCAACCAAGTGTATTTGGATTTTTCATCAATGAAGGTGACAAAGTATTTGTGATTCTCCCTTGACACACATGGAGCCGTCCATACATCAGAGTGAACCAAGTCAAAGCAACTCTCATAGGTGGTGCCAGACCGTGGAAAGACTGTCCTACAATGCTTCCCCAATATGCAGGCTTCACACTCTTCATTCTTAGACACCACTCCAGGGAATATCAGGTTTAGAGCTCTCGTATGGGGATGTCCCAATCTGGCATGCCATATTGTGTTCTCAGCGCCATTAACGGTGCTAGCCAGGCAGTGAGGCATAGATGATTCTGGCACCATATTCCTCTCAAGATGATACATCTGCTGATGGTTGTGCCCTTTTCCAATGACCTTTCCTGTCTTCAGGTCTTGAAACTCAACTTCATCTGGTCTGAACACAACTTGGCAGCCCAAATCAATCGTAGCCCTTCTTACTGATAACAAGTTAGATGAAAATCCAGGCATATACAAGGCAGTAGATTCCTTATCAAACACTTTAAGGTTCCCTATCCCTTCTATCTTCACCTTATCACCATTTGCTATGACTACATTCCCTACGGCAGGCTGGATATTACTAATCAAGTTCCTATCACAAATCATGTGATGGCTTGCTCCTGAATCTATTATGATAGGTTTAGAGTCAAGAGAATGTGTACCAGCCTTCTTGGAAGCAATGAGAGCCAAGACAGTGCTCCAGATAAAGGAATTGGCGTCTTTTCTGGTCACAAAATCATCAGATGAGGTCGTACCAACTTGATTTCTCCACATGTCTTCAGTTGAATCACCCATGTGAGCAGAATACATGGTTCTCCCTTGAATTGCTTGCTGCTCCTTGGGTTTACATTTATCCGGCTGGCCTTTGAGAGGATCACCATCATCTAGGCATGAAATCTTTCTTCCAGTAAAGAAATTCTTTATCAGTGTGTTGAATGATGAGTCTAGGTGTAGGAGAAAGCTGAGGAACCGGTCGTTCTCATAGATGGTTTGGAGACTCTCCCATAAACACCCATAAGCGGTTTGAAGACTCTCCCATAGTCTCTTGGCGGTTTTGATGTGAGAATTGATCTTCAGGATTGGTTTTGACAAGGAGTTACAGATGAGAGCCAGAGCTTGTTGGTCTTCTTGAACCCATTGGTTGTGGTTGTTCACGTATCTATCTTCTTCAGTCATCCTCTTTGAAGTTCCAGCCTTCATGATATGGCTGTCCCAAAGTCCATGACATCCCAAGGTGATTCTGGCCACTCTTGACCATGAGAGATAATTAGGACCCTCAAGGGTCACGGAAATTATGTTTTCCTTCTCCATTTTTATGATTTGCGGAATGAGAATAACATAAAAGCTTTGCTGAATAAAAGAGAAGGATAGAGAAGGTTTGCGGAATGAAGTAGGAGCTTAAAGCTCTGATACCATGTTAGAATTGATGATTTATGAAGAGAAAGAGTATGAACACTCAAGAACACTCAAGAACACTCAAGAACAAATAAGAATAAGAAGGAGAGAAACTTATTTCCTTGATTAATTTCTTTGCAAATACATTGTAATATATAGAGAATACAAAAGACATCTTCCATAAACAAGGTCCATGAATTCATGAACTCCCATAAACAAGGTCCATGATTTTGGGAACCATGTTTTAAGGATCCATGAATTCATGAGCTCCCATAAACAAGGTCCATAATTTTGGGAACCATGTTTTAGGGATCCATGATTTCTTCATGTCAACACAACGACCATCGACCAACATTTCCCATGCCCTAACTAATACTCCCTTTATTTCACTTTAATTGGTGTTTTTAGGAACCTTTTATTTTGTTTTAATTAATGTTTTCAAGTTTCTATGTAAAAGTAAATGTTTTTATAACCATTTATATTCTGCCGTATGATTTTTTATTGGTTGAGTTAACTATAATTATTGTTGTTTTTATGCAACTAAAAACTAGGTATTGAGTAAAAATTCACAATTCCTTAATTGGTGTGTAAAAACTTTAAAACCCAATTATTTTGATACAAAAAGAGTAATATTTTTCATGTGTATATGTTTATAACAAACTATAGTGATCAATATGCGTCTGTATATCAAACAGTAGATCGCAGAGCAATGGCTGCCCACGTCTATGTTGGGAGAGAGAAGCAATTATTATATTTTGAAGTACAAAAATTAATGTGGTAGATTCAAGAAACATGATTAGTTGTCAAAGACGACAATCAATTAAGGCCGATCACGAGTTTCTCGTTGTGGAGAGAAACGGAACTAAATGTTTAGATCCGTGGGGACTCTAGCTATTACATTCTCTCGAGCTTTGTTTCTTGCCACCAACTTGTTACTTTTATTGTTAGGTACACGGACGATCACGTTGCTCATTATTGGAGACAATTAGAGACACCACCATGACCACACCTCCATAACCTCTTACCGATTAATTCTATGATTATTATTATCTTACTATACCACCTCCATAACACTCGGTCTCACACCGGTAGCTAGATAAATTAGAGCAAATCAAAAGAAAAACGAATACTTTTGAAGATAAGATATTGTTAACGTTTCCCCAAATTTAAGGGATACATATATATATATTAGATGTCAAGATGGTGAAAGAAGCACGTGGAGAATGCATATGAATATCAAAGAATAAAAATCATAGTACTAAGTACGAAGCAGACAAAGGTGTAATGATCATACTTGTGCAACTAACAACAGCTTTCGTTATAAATTGCTAACTATCTACTGTTTAAGAAAGAGGTCATTATCTTTTTATTTGTCCCATGGACCATAGTATATTGTTATGGTCAATATGATACGATTAGAAATGATTCTTCTTTTTTTTTGTTTATTCTTCCAGTAAAATTACTTCTAAAAATCAAAGAAAATAACAAAAAGATCCACCATTAGAGATCGGATCTGCAATAAACACATGGTATATACTACATATAAGTTTAAATTGAAGGAAAACAATTACATTACGTTGATAATTAAGTAATTGTCAATATAAATCCGATATGCATGCAAGTCGGTGTAACAAACACTCTTAAGATATCAAGCAAACAAACAAAACCTGGACTATGGATCATAAATATTCTACAGAGAGTACCTCTTAATTAACTACGATTCTAATTCAGTAAAAACATCAGACCCATGCAAATGAGTATATGTATATATATACACACATGTTTGAAGTTAATGGTTTAATCGAATAAAATTACTTCGGATCAATGTATTTTCCCATAAGAACTACCATATAGCATCAAATATTCAACAAACTATAATTTTGTGACAGATCTCTCTGAATTAAAAGTTACAAACTTATTTCTGCCCGAAACAAACTTAATTACTCATATACTATGATTTATACTCACCGAACTATAATTTCGTGCCAGATCTTCCTAAATCGAAAGTTACAAACTTATTTCTCTCTGAAACAATAGTTCGAAACTTAAATACCCATATACTATATACTATGAATTTTATTGGTTTAATGTTAATCACATAAGCATACCAATAAACAAAACAATAAGAAAATTTGTATCCAAAAAATAAATGCTTATACAATATTCAAACTCCACACTATCCCTATCATAAATTTTTTTGTGAAAGCTTCATATTTTGAAATATTTTTAATTCTTTTTTTTGATAAAACTGAATTTTTTGTTTAGTTTTAAAAATGTTTGGTTGACAATAAACCAAGTAAATCATCTTTATGTGTAATTAAGTTCTAAACTATTAATTCAGACATTTTAAAACTTAATCCATTGAACTATCATAGTTTTTGGGAAATAAGAAGTTTACCCGATTGTTTCTTTGTTTGTTATTGGGTTTTGTTTGAGGTAGACTGTGGAGAGAGGAGGAGCATTAAAGGAGAGTAGAGATGATAATTAAATACCTTTCATGAAGCCACTGCACTCCATCCCGTAGCCTGCAGCACATTGACCAATTTTTGGCAATAAATAATTTAAAACTTATAAAATTATAGGGTAGTCGATGAACTTAAACAAAATATCGATGAACAAGGAGAAGAATATAGGTTACCATGGCAGAGGAAGATGAGAGCTTTGGGAGGAGAAGAAGAGGGGATCCATCTGCAAGCCAACAACTCAACGTCTCTCGAATTTCTTATGTATTCCTGAACAAAAGAAAAACAAATTAAAAGGTTGTTCATATGTTCTGATATATATAGAGAGATTATTGTAAGAAAAAAAAGTAATCAACGATCAGAAGAGATTGTGAGAGAGACCTCCTCGTAATCAACCTTTAACTTCATCGTCATGCTCGTTCGTTGGTGTATTCTATATATGCTTTCTGAAAATACTTTTTCGATTTATTGCTGCCCGCTAAGAGAAGAGAGAAACGAGCTAACTGCTTTTCAGAGAGAGAGAGAGAAGCCTGGAGGCGGTTATATATAATTTATAGATACTGATGATAGTTTCTTTCTTTTTTTCTAAGAGGAGCATTTAAATTTTAGTTGAAATAAATAAATAAACCAACCTAATTGGGGTTTAAAGCAATCCATTAAGAGTCCATTGTGTTCTGGTTTTAGGCTTTAATTTTTTTTTTGGGGAGGTAGGTGTTTGGATAAATGTTCACCTATTTGTGAGCCTTTTGAGATTACGAACTATCACAAAAAAACGGATGCTCCTTTGGAAACGAGACCAAGCTGCTCTTTTAAAAAACTCTAGTCATCTCAAACCACTACAGTTGCAACTTGCAACTAAGTTTAAGCATTAAGTTCACTGGACAAAACTATAACTCTAAACATGGTTTTTTTTTTGTCATCTGTTTGGAATATATTGATCATCAAAAATGTTAACAAGCTACAAGGCCAAGCACAAAAAACAGACTGCTCAAACGTAGCCAATCTCAAAGCCTCTTCTTAGAGTCCAAAACAAAGGGCAACCATCCTATCCGTAAGAACACACAACATGGACAAGAAAACTAAAAAGAGGGTAGAACCTTCTCACTGTCAAAGAGTGATTTTAACCACCTTGAAGCTCCAGTTACCACATAAGATTGAATCATGTCTTCTTTAGTCATACTTTGAACAATGAGAAAAGTCCCTCTGTTAGTTGCTTGCTCCTCCAAAACAATGCGCCACCATTCTATTTTAGCCATGGAACTCATGATCTCGTTAATCTGCCCTTTAAAAGACAGCCAAGCTCTCGGTCTTAAAATCATGTCCACTGCAGTTGAGTCTTCTACCGCAAACACCACATTTTTCAGCCTATGAGATGCCATGCTTTCAATAGCCCACATGAAAGCTTTGTGTTGAGCTTACCTCAAGTTATGAATGTTAAATATAGCCCTTTTGCTGTGTAAAACCATCTTCCTGCCATCCGTTTATATTTATCCCAAGTAACCCCGAGATTACATTTCAACCATCCTACTGCCGGTGGAGACCATTTTTTCGGAATGGACTTCTTCTGCAACTTCTCCATCTCCTCTCTTTCATCCTCATGAAGTTGGGCAAGAAACTAGAAATCTGCTTCTTCCTTTACATTCAGCATCAAGCCATCGGCTTGCTTAGCCATCCCTTCAAACATGACTCCATTTCTATTTTTCCACAAAAACCATATTATCCAAGGAAACACTCTCACAATTTCCTTGCGAACCGAGTTGTCTTTCATCAGCTGTAAGAGGTGGTAAAAATTCGAGTAGTAGGAGTTCATTTGTAAACCACCTTGGGGCAGGGGAATGTGAGCTAAAGCCCATACTTTGTCTTGCCACTGGGCATGTGAAGATTATGTGATTGATCGATTAACCTTGGTAGCCACATGTTTGACAAACCGGATCCATCCTTATACCTCTCTTGATAAGAAGATCCCCTGCAGGTATGGCATTGCACAAAGTCTTCCACAAATATTTTTATTTTGGGGAAGTGTGGATTTTCCAGACCTCTGCTTTGAGGCAATTAAGAGATGGCTGCACATTTGCTTCTCTTTGTTCCTCTACTCTCGTTAAACGAGTCTTCAACCAATAACCCGACTTAACCGAATAGCTTGCATTACGGTTATACAGCCACACCCAATAATCTGCTTCATTCATCAGTGGCGTCATCTTCAAAATGCTCTCAATGTCTTGGGGATAGAATAGATCCTGCAAGATTTCCGGGTCCCATGTTCTTGTTCTTGGATCCACTAGTTTGTGGACCTTCAGTTCAAGGTCGACCAAGATATTTTTCATCAATGGTCTTCTTCTAGGTTCTCCGCATATCCACTCATCCATCCACACCGAGATCGAGCGACCATCTCCTAACTCTCTCCTTAGGCCTTGGGTTAAAAGTTCTTTGTCATATTGAATACTTCTCCCTGCGTAAGAAGGGCGAGATCCCATCGGAGCTAATAAGAATTCAGTTTCACTGAAGTAACGGCTTTTAAACACCTTAGCAAACAATGAATCCGGATACTTATCTGAATCTTTCTCTTGTGGTCCAAAGCATTCCACTAGAAATCAAATTCTCACAAGCTTTTTTCGTCATTCTGAAGCAAGACATAGCGTGCACAATCATCCCCATACCAACAGCTTTGATTAAAACCTTTGTGTGAAAGAAGTCTGACGAACCAGCCACACAACCGATCTCTCAATCTATCGTATATGAAGGCCAACATCTCAGTCTTCGACCCACTAAAACATTCGAGTAATCATAGATAGTTTCCTGTTCCTCATTCGGGTAACTCTAAACATAGTTTTAATTCATTGTTTTAATTTGCAAAAAAAAAGGATCAATAATTTATATTTATAATTTATGCTCTCAAATTAAAATTATATAAGGAGTTATGTTAAATAACATGAGTCTTGTTAAACGTATAAATAAAATGGGACGTAAAATAAATTATGAATTAAAATATTAATTAATTATGTTAAGCATAAATATAGAAGTTATATTGTTTGTAATTATCAAATTAAATTAAAGAAAAGATCTTTAGAGGGATTTTATTTTAATATTATAGATAAGTAACATATATTTTAGTTACAACATATTCAATAGGTATAAATTAAAACCATGTCACGGTAAATTCAAATAGGACTCTGTTTTAATATAATAGATCTGAGAAGCAAAATGTCTAACAAAAAACTGCATAAAATCCTGAAGTGTGCAACATCGATAGTAATAGCATAAAGTTTTAAAGTATCCAACGAAATCGCTAAACAAAACCATAATCATCATTATGTTTTCTCAAACGAGATGAGCTCTGCCTAGTTCATTCTCTGGGCAGCCTCCTTGGCAAGAACCCTCTCCTTAGCTTTGGTCTTGGCTTGAGACTTGGATCCCATTATTCCTCCTCCCCACTTCTTCCTGTACTCCTCGTACTTGTCGTTGAAGTTTGCCTATTCACCCCCAAACCAGAAAAACAAACACGTTAAAGATATAGTCAAGTCTCTATGAGAACTTTATGTTGAGTCATCTTTTTTAGTTACCTTGATAGCTTCAAGGATTTTGCTGAACTCGAGCTTATCCTCGTTCTTGACAGTGGTCAGACACAAGCAAGCAGCAGTCTTCTGGTGAACGACCTGCAAGTAGAAATGAACATAATCAGGGTTAAGAGTAAAGAAGAGCAGAAAAAAAATGTAAACCTATGGAGAGGCGAGTTTATAATACCGTTCCAAGACGAGATTTGCCTTTGACAATGCAGTAAGGCACTTCCATCTTTCTGCAAAGAGCAGGCAACCAGACGACCAGCTCAATGGGGTCAACATCGTGTGCAATGACAACAAGCTGTGCCTTGTTCTGCTCAATGAGGTAAGTCACGTGGTTGAGCCCATACTTGACGACAATGGGCTTCTTGGATTCAGAAGGCTTCCCCTCAGCTTCAGCTTGAGCCTTTTTCAAAAGACGATCTTTCTTTGCAGCCTTGTCCTCTGGCCTATACTTCATAAGAACCTTGAAAAGCTGTGTTGCTGCAAATTAAAGAAAACAGTAATGAGACATGCAACTAACTAATCGTAAGAGAAGTAAACTTTAAGAAAGAGAGAGAGTTACCAAGGTTCTTGTCAAGAGTCTTGGTGAACTGGTTCAAAGCCGGAGGGACCTTGAGCCTCTGCTTGAGGATACGCTTCTGTCTCTGAAGACGGATTGACTTAGGCCATTTGATGTAACGAGTCAAGTCCTTCTTAGGAGGCAAAGCACCACCGATACCAAATTGCTTTGGCCTTCTCTCAAACAATGGATTCGTCACCTTCTCCTGTAAAAAAAAAAAAAGAAACACCACAAATCGAATCAGATATTCCCACGCAGCATTCATTACTTAGAAAAAGGATTGCACAAAGGAAACAAGATAGAGCATTACCGTCTTCTTCTTCGCAGCTACTTTAACTCCCTTTTTGGGTGCCTATAATTCGACAAAATGTTACAGAACACACATCAAACAAAAGACAATAAGCATTGGAAACATAGTACTAATTGTATGCGAACTCAGACATCAAAAGAATCCAGATACCATTGCAGATTGGTTAAATAACAAACAAAATAGAGTAGAACATAAACTACTAGTACATCCAAAAGAGTAGTTGCAGAAGGCGTAAATCTACATACCATCGTTGTTGTCGAGTTTCTGGAGGTAGACGGCGGAGAGCGGTAAAGACTGGGACTAGGGTTTCATGTTATCACTTCATTTATACGAGGACGGATCGAATTATTTGATGGCGTCATTCTTTGGACTCTCATGTCTTTTTATTATTTAAGCCTTTTAATACAAAAGCCCAAATCTATGGCCTAATAACATATACCAGCATACAAAATTGTAGACTGGGATACCACTGATACAATATTTATTTATTAAGATTTTAGTATTCTTTTTGAAATGTCACTTTAATTTAGATTTGTTGAAAATGAAAAAAAAAATCTATCTTATTAAAAATTTAACATAGGCTTCATTCGACCTTTTTAAATACAAAGAAGCAAAGCGGTTTGTTCTTTCTTAGAGAAATTTCGATGGTGATCAAATTTTTAGGCTACAACTGGATGTATATTTTTAGAATAAAATTGTATGGAATGAGCCATTCACAAAAATTCTATAAAAAGGTTGTCATTTGAGTTGAATGAAAAAAATATTTAATTCCAAATGAAATATGTGGAAAGCCATATAATGCTATTAAAAATATTTAATAACAAAAAGTCTCATAAATGGATGGAATTGAAGGAATGAAAAATAAAATAATAGTTTTAAATCATTTAAATATAGTTTAAATTCAATGTATTTCCATTCCACTACATTCCTGTAAAAACTACCATTCGTGTTAAATAAATATTTGCAATTTCATTGATCTTATTCTTTTTTTTATCATTTTATATTTTTTGTATTCTATTTTTTGTAATTCATCTCATTCATGGTATTTCAAAAATTTAACACTGGTTACAGTTTTAGAGTTTGGTTTTTCTTTGGCTTCATCTACACTCTAATAAACAATTTATGACGTTATTTTTTTCTTCTCAACATAACGAATTAAGATTAAAGTGAAAAGTGACATATGTATTGCAAATCCTCACTACAATTCATCATTATCATATGTTCCTTTTCACCGACAGAATCCAGCAAGTTTTTTAGCAACTTTTCTAGTTTCTAAATGATTATGTCGGATACGCTTTGCAGTACATGTCATCAATACATATCTCTTCAATTGTTCACATACTGATTGCAATAGGATCATATACATCCACTCTGCATCGTTTATCTCTGGCGTGGTCAATTCGTCCACGTTCGATGGCCAGTCACAATGAAATCTTATGGAAGTTTTGAAAAATCTATTCCAACACTTGTGATGCGCTAGCTGAATCAGGTTTTCATCTTCCTTCTATTAATGGAAGATAATTTGTCATAGAAGATATATGGTGAATTGAAGGCGACTTGTACTTTTTTGCAAATAGAATTTGCTATGAAATGGCCAAAAAATAACTTGCAATACTAAAGGAAAGACCATGTTAATGCTCATAATTGGATACAATATATGTGGTATATGATCATGAGCAAATCTAAATCACTAACAAAACCATGAAAACTGCTATAGAATAGTCAATGATTTGGAAATAGAAATAATTGCCTTTATTATATGAAAAAAATCAAATAATCGTTAAAAAATGACAACTTCAATTTATATTCTTTTTGAAAAATCAATATATTGGATTCTTTATGTAAATATATATTTAATCTAAATTGTAGGTTGACGAATGGTATAAAAGAGAATTAATGTTTATAAAATTATGTTGCGATGTAAGTTTTGGAGTTTTATCTTATAAATGTTAGCCAAATATGATAATCACAAGAGACCGAGAGTAAGCATGCACAAGAAAACTAAGATGATTGATATTTTCGTTAAAGTTCTGAAAACAAGCAAATACTCTTCAAAAAAGCACCCTCAAATATTGCTTTATTTTACTGTTGATACTAGTGTTTACCCCCGCTTCGCGCGGGATATTTATTTAAAAAATATTGTGTTGATTATTTTTTTAAGGTTAAAAAGTTTTTAATAAATTACGGTTTTGATCTAACAATGACATTTTAAAACCGGCTGAAATTAAAATAACCACTTCATTAATGGTGAGTTTCAGTTATTAATTTAGTGACGAAGTGCAATCATATAACGATTGAATTCTTACCGTTTGAAATTTTTGCAGACAGCGATTCTGATGTCTTGAATCCAATTAAGAAGCATAAAAAACTCCTAAACAGTAAGAGCTGATCTCTATGATTTGCTTACTCACTCAGCTTAGGGATTTGGAAGGGTTAACATTGTTCTTTGGTTTGATTTCTGGGTTGCTCTTAGTTTTGTTTATGTTTCTTCTTGGTGTTGGTCCATTGTGATTGAAGAAACAACTTGATCATGTTCTTCACACTTCGTACATCTTTCATAAACAAAATGAGTATGAATTTTTTATTATAAATATATACTTCAGAAAGCATAATAGGTAAATGGGATAGAACACTATAAATTATTTATTTATCAAAATAATTAAAAGATGAAATAACAAAATAGTTTTTAAAGACGAGGAGGTAACATATGTTGATCAAATTATGAGAACCAATTTTGTTATATATTTGTAGTAGTGGCATATGTCACACCAATTTTCTAGGTTATTGTAGTGACATATGATTGTTGCTCTTGTACTTTTATAATTTGTCCGATGACATTCAAGCCTTAGAGTTAGATGACATTCAAACCTTGTGACTCTTACCCCATGAAATAAACTTTTGATGTGTGTTTTAGCAATGGTCCACTCTTGTTTTGTTTTGTTTTGTTTCTATCCAAGTGAATCCAACATTGATTGGCAAAACTTGAGGGTCTGTTGCAGCTTTTGCAAGAATTGAAGTTGATTATATAAGTGAATCCAAACACTTTTTCTTTGAAACCCCCGTCATTCATGAAATGATTTCAACTTGAATTTTTTTTTGGAGGGCTTTCAAGCTTAGAGAGGGGTGAGTTTGGGTCATATTGTTATCTTTAGTTTTGTCTGTGTTTGCTATAATGGTGAGATGAAATTCATTATTTAACTTCGAGTTGTGATGTGGTGGATACTTAATCAACAATGGAGATATTGTGATTATTGTGAAGATTCCTTTCAGCTTGCTGATAGGGATAAGTTTAATCCTAAGTGTAGTTGTAATACTTAAGAGTCAATCTAATCCTAAGTTGATTTCAATCACCAAGAATACAAGTCATTTAACTCAATCTAAACAATCAAGGTTTAGTGAAGTGAACAGTTTTCAAGTGATAAGAATAAACAAACGATAACTAAGAACTTGATTCAATCTAAAAGATAGGATCCATGGGGTTAGGATATTGAGTTCAAGTGGTTAAGATTCAAGTAAAGGTGGTAAGCTTATCAATCAATAGTTTCCCTAAGTCTAGATCACCAATAAAGATCAATCCTTTCTCAAGACAAAGATCCTTTTGCAGTCATGAGTCAAACATCAATTCTCATTGGTTTAATTCATTCAAGCAAACATTATGAGCAAGTCCAATAACTATCTAGCAATTCTAGCATCAAATCTCTTTGGCTATTCAAGCTAGAGCATATTTAAGTTGGTTCAGACATTTTTTCGAACACTTGTGGTGCATAAAATGTCTACAGTTCTAGCTTAATGTGATCAAGACTAATCTAGCATTAAGAACTCTCAAATAGCAAGGAAACATGTAAATCTATTACTAAACACCTTAACTTTTCACTTAACCACCCTAATCATCCTAACCCATAGATCCAATAGGAGTCTACTCGCTAATGTTCATAGAAACCCTTAAAACCATGGTTGATTCAAGGATAAACATGATTAGAAAGCAGAATCAATTAATAACACACAAGAGAACAAGATGAAATAGATTAAAGTCTCAAACTTTTACCAAAGTAGTCTTGTCTTTTGATTGAAAACAAGATAAATCCCAGTATTATGTCTCAGAAGTGTTTTTATGAAGCTAAAACTCGAGTTGGTTCAATCACAAACTAAGATTAAACCATAATAAACCAAAATTAAACTGTTTAAAAATCAACGGCCGCGGCCCATGCTGACCCGCGACATCATGCCCGCGGTGTGCTTCTCTATGCCACAACCTCTTTGTGCCGCGGTGTAGCCCACGGTGAGTCCCTGGCCGAATTCATGGATCGTTCGCCACAGCCTGCTCTGACCCGCGGTGCACTGCCCGTGGTGATCCTTCGAGAGTACTCCATTTCTTCACCATTTCAACTGTTTCAGGACTCTTTTGGCTCCAAAACTTCACTTGCACTTCTCCAAACCTGAAAATATGCAAATGCAATGCAATGCAACCTATATGAACTTAAATACTATTGCGAATGATCAATTTATACATAAGATACAAGACTAAAAACCATGAATTATGCAAGATATCACTTGCATTCAAGACCGACATAGAAAATAGGTATATAGTCCAGGAGCCAACAATTTTTTTAAAGGTCATGAATTGTTTTTTAAACTTAATTTTTTTTGTAAATTAAAAGTTAGGTTTTTTCACATGTTAAACTAACATAACTTAAACTGATAATTAATTAAAATATTCAAATAGAAAATAATTACGTGTAAGAGAGTTTTTTATTTTGTCATAAGTCCTGGTTTTAAAATTTCAACGCGTAGACAACCTTATTTTCTTTGTTTTTAACATATTTGTTTCTAATAAAAAATTTCATCTTCTTTTTCTAAATCTCAAATCTCCTTTTTTTAGTTTAATCACCATAACTTTCATTATTAATCATTGATGTCTTGCATATTTTCATTGTTTCACCCATTCATCCATGTGCATTTTGATCATATAGACTAGGATTTAGTCATTTTAGGTTGCATTTTGCATACATGAGTCTTTATCAGGTGTTGGAGTGTGCCATGGAGTGATTTGAGATGTTTGGGAGCATTGTGATCCAAAAGGGGTGAAATATGAGCATGGATGGAGCACTTAAAGAAATCTTCTGTTGCTAAGATTTTGTGGAGACATAGAAAATTGAGTTAGCTTTCTAATGGAAGTAGTTTCAAATCATTTGAAGATGTAATGAAGGAGTTATGACCAATTTACTAGAGGCATATCCACCCTGTTCGAGCATCCTGGAGCGACCTCATCAGAGCGACCTACCAAGGTCGCTCCCAGACAGAGCGACCTATCAGAGCGACCTATCAGAGCGACCTACCAAGGTCGCTCCCATCCAAAGCGACCTCACCGGAGCGATATGGACAGGTAGCTCGGCCTGGGAGCGATTGGTCGCTCGAAAACCACCCTGGAGCGACTTTACCGGAGCAATATGCACAGGTCGCTGCACGGCTTTGCTGGGACGAATCTTAAGACATTTCAGGGACCTTTTGGTCATTTCTTTTGATTGTTTTACATTTTCTAAACCTAAGTTTAAGTATGTTGTAAGCCGTTTTGGGGCGGATTATCTTTGGTTCTGGGAGAAAACACAAAAACCTCTTGGAAAAGTTGATTTCTATGAATCATTCTTCATTGTTCTTGTGATCTTGTTTATCTCTTTGCATTATCTACTTATATTAACATGATTAAGCTTGAATCCAATATGGTTTTGAGAGGAATCATGAAGATTAGTGAGTAATCCACCTTTGAATTCATGGGATAGGGAGATTAAGGGTGATTAGGCTAGAACTAGGATGATTAGTGTAGATTTCTCTTATTCCTTGCTAGTAGAGTATTCTTAATGCATCCTTTGAGTTGGCCTCTCAAAGGTTTAGCTTTAGGCATTTCCCACCTCACAAGGTGTTCGATGAAATGCATGAGTCAACTCTCCTAAGCTTTTAGTATACTTTGCCAAAGACATTTGTTGTTAAAGGTGCTAAGATAGCTAATAGACTTGTTAGTAATGATTGCTTTCATATTATTCAACCAAAGACATTTGATGTTTGAGATATGTTAGCAAATGAACATTCATCTAGACATAGAGCTTGTTTAGAATTGTGTCTAGGCTCAAGGTTGATAGTTTGATTGATCATTTGCCATCCTTAGTTCGAAACTTGATCACCCAAGGTCTAATCCCTATGCCCATGAGTTCTCTTTTCCCTCAATCAAGGAAGTTATTTTAGTTATCGCTTTTCGTATTAGTAGTTATAGTTCAAAACCATCATTTATTCGATTGCACTTAGATTAAGTGAGTACTTGCATTCTCGGTGCTTTTATATCTCTCAGAACTGGTTCGACAATCTCTTATACTACAACATTTGTCTTAGGAGCCTTGAAAACTCTTAACATCAATCATAAGCACTTCATTTTAGAAATCATAAACATTTATAAAAGAAACCTTTAAAATATATTTATTTTTAAGTTCTTTGTTATAAAAACTATTGTTAATTATTTTTAATAAAGATAAGTATTTTATATATTTCATATTTTAATATATTACGGGGCACGGTTCAAAATTTTGCGTTAAGGCCTATAATATAGTTGACTCGGCCCTACTTGCATTAAAGTTGTGTGATCACACCTTACGTTATGTTTGTTGGCATTGTAATCATTTGCTTTAATTTTGTGTAGTAATTATTTGTTTCACAGAACAACTGCGATTTATTTACGTTGATCGTGTCCATTTATTGTGGAGCCACCTAATTTACTTGATGACTAAATAATTCTATCACAATCCTAAACAATTTGGACCAAGATGGCTGGATTGGGCCTACTGACGTCTTTCGTGTAATTTGTAGTCTATAATGTTATCTGTAATTTGTGTGTCTCTTAAGAAGTGTCTTTTGTGTAAGTTTTTCTAAGTAGCAATGTTTGTGGTTGTTTAGTGAAATTGTAGTATTAGCAGGTTCATATTAATTATGTAGCAAAAGTTGCAAATTTATTTCCAAATCATTTTTGTTTTTTATATTTTTTGAAAATGTTGTAGTTCTTTATTTGTATGAGGTCCATAAAAATACAATGAACAGGCTGGAGTCGTCAATTTTAGGAAATCATATATAATGTGAGACAATAAATACATTGAAACATGAAGCTTACATATTGTAACCGTATGAATTAAACGCTTTGTTGTTGCTGATTGATCTGAGTTTTGTCTTCATTTCTCAATAAAATGATTTTCCATCATATTGAATTCAAACTCCTAGACATAAACTTTTGGTGGTTGAAATTATAAAAAAATTATAATAATTAGTAAAACTCAAGCGAGGCAGAAATATATAATTCATTTATGTTGAAATGTGTTTTTGTTAACTAAGAAGCTGGAAAATATGAGCAGCCAAACACCGATTTATACAGTAGATAATGTTTAACGAACATAAATGATAAATACTAGATCTTACCAACAAACTGAAGTTATAAACGTAAGAATTGCAATTATTTAAGAGGGGTTTGGTAATTTTCGCTGAAGTAAAGCTCATTTGATTTTTTTCATTTGTTTGTCTTCAGATGAAAGTTATGAGGAAGCTAACCTTTTCATTAAGGAGGAGCATGTCTACTCCCATCAGCTCCCCTCCTCTCTTCACATTACTCCTAGAAATGCATAGGAAGAGTCACCACCGTCTAAAGACAATGTCTAAACTTTAAACAGGAATGCAGCATATGGGGATGGCACCATTGTTGAAGGGTTTGCTTGTAAGGAAGAAATGAGATTGAATTGGGAGAAACATGTAGTTTAGGAGAGGTGTTCACGACTACGTATACGATTCAAGAAACAGAGTTACAAAGGAGGTGGGGAAGGCGGAATTAATTTTGAGGTAGTGAGAGGGGTGGACAGAGAGAAAGTTAATGAAGAAGATTAATACATGATTTTAATGATGATACATAATTGATTTCGTATTAGTGTCGGACTTTTGGGTATTATTATGCATCCCATGTTTTTCAAAAATGTTATTTTCTTCAAGATTGTTAACAAACTATTCTGCTTGATCTCGAAGTGATTCAGTTCATCGCTGGAGGAGGAGGTAGATATACTCGTAGCTTCAGTCAGTTACTATCAAAATGCGATGAACTAGATTGAATGCTTCAAAGTGGGAGGAGTGGGTTAATCACGTAGAACCTTGAATAAAGAAGGTATCAATGAAAATCAAGACGTTACGGAAAGGATATCGTCGTTTACAATTTTTACAAATTTTGCCACCTGAGGAATAAGAAAAAAAAAAAGAAAATGACACCTAATTCAGGTTTGGACTTAAAAAATTTATAAAAATCTAAACGTAATATGGTAAAAATAAAAGACGATAAAACCAAATTCATGACTGGGCCTGTAATATTTGTAAAAACCCAAACAAAATTATGTCAAGTGATATTTTTTATTTCAATAGAGAAAAAAAATCTACTTTGTTATATAAGATTCATTCTACTATGTAATTATGTATTTCTCGAATAAATATTAATAGTTGATTAAAAAAAAAGCTTCATTCGACGTCCTAGTATTAGTTTTGATGGTTGATGTGTATGATTACCTTGCAAAAACATTCTACATTGCCACAATTTAATGAACTATCAATCACAACGGATGCAAATAGTAATGTTTTGGGTTCGACGGACTCTTTGGGGTTTAACTTTCTTTTCCAACAATTGTTTTAATACAAAGACAAAAGACCAACATTGCGGTCTCTAGAAAACCGACCATCCACTGGTTCAGCTAACTAAATTTGTGTGTGTTCGGTATTAATCTGCCACCTTCCAATTCCAAGAGACAATGTCTTGATGAATGGACTTGTCCAGGACCTGCAAGCAAACAACTAAGAACAGACATATAAGAAGACTGTTGTCCGGTAATTGTGGATGCATCAGAGGAGCAAACAGTTGAGAGTAATGTCAAGAGCAAAACTGGTAGAGACATTGTGTTATGAAATTTACCTTAGTGTTGTTGTTGTTTCAGATCAGTCCTGGTAGAATTAGCCAAAACACTGAAAATAGAGACGAGTCCAGCCGGTGGTAACAACGTGGGACCAGTTTTTAGTCCGAATCGCAACAGCTGCTCCAGCCACAGCTCCTCCGACCAAAGCATTCACCTGAAAAAAGGGTCCATCCCAACTAATCAAGATTTAATAATGAATCAGATTAAAAGACCTTCAGGGCATGTATGAAACAAAAAAAGAAGATATATGTGGAGACAGGACCTAACCCAATCACTCTTGCCTCGATATCTCTGAAGCCCACAGTTAGTGATAGTAAAGATACCACTCACAACACCTGAAAGGAAGACAAAAAAAAAACAATATAGGTTTCGATGATCATTGATGCTGATATCAAATCTAAATATGAGAAGCAACCAGTGATACAAAATCTACAACTAAGTAACATCTCTAACATTTTAAGTATGCGAATAAATACAAAAATATTTAGAGCCAAATTGTATGCATTTGGGCAATCTTCAAAAACAAAAGCATAAACAGCATTCTAATGAAAGAAAACATTTAGAAATAAAGGGAGATACACTTACCGCATTGAAACCCGATTCTGCCAATAGATTTTGCCTACAAATTTGAGAATACAGATGATATGATACAATGGTTCAGCGTCACAGCAAAAAAAATGAAGAAGAAACGAAAGAGCAAAGAGAGAGAGAGAGAGAGTTTAGTTACCACATAGGACGCCTGAGAAACGCCGCTTAAACCTGGCGAAGCCACCACAAACCTTTAACTCATCAGAAGACGAATAGATCAAAAAATCTAAAATAGATTAAAAAAAAAGAGAGAGAGATATGTTCAAGTATACCCAGTTTACGAGCGTTACGAGGTCCGGCGCAAAAGCCATATAATCCACCCGCCTGAGCGAGCATGGACAATATCTCAGTCATGTATGATAGTAGTTTCTAGAGATTGGAGAGATTATTATTACCGTGGAAACGCGGATAACTGACTCGACGGCGCGGGAAGAGCAAGGCACGCCGGAGAGCAACTCTTCCTCCATCTCTCTCTCTCTCTCTATTCTATTCTCCTCAAAACCCTTTCTGTATTCCGTCCAACTGAGAAACCAATATTACTGAATCTGACCGGTTCTGAATTTAACTCCGGTTTAGTTCGGTTTTTCTATAGAAAAGAACTGACACTTTCTTTATCTTGTTCTGATTCTCGTTCCCTTTGAAACCAAGGAAGATAAAAGAACATTGGCTTGGTACTATTAGCTCTTAAGAGATAGTGTTGAATCAGAGGACACTAAAATTATCTGTTTCTATATTAAAGATTATATCCATCTTCTTTGATGAACAATGTTACAATCTATACAATTAAGGCATACATACACTCATCGTGAAGCTGAGGATTTTCAGTCATAAAACAAACATATTTTGGTTAAGACAAGAGGAACCAAAGCCTGTTTCAAAACTACACCCCCATAATCAGATCGGTAAGTTACCAGAAAGCTCCTCCGGCAGATCAAGACGTCAAAACTATATTTGTAACTTTTACTTTCTTATCTACAACAAATAGGAAGAAGACAACACTCCCAAGAGCTACATAGGAACATCAGATTTGTGTTTTCGGGTAAATATAATATATAACTAAAAAAGAGCACATGAATAAACCTTTCTTACCTCCTAAACCTGGAAAGGTCTATCACCACCACTACAGGAAAAGTTACTATTACTCCAAACTCTTGTTATCTTATTATTTCTTTTCTTGGTTATACCCTAAATGGCTTATTTAAAAACAGTTTACAATCTGCATAAAAAAACATTCAAATAAGGTTCAGCCCAGAGCTTGTAAAACCAAAACATATATATATGGTGACTGATGCATCAAAATAGCAAAAAGGATATACTGACCTGATAATGGGAGACCGGCTTTCCCTATCTTAAAGATCGAGAAATAGAGAATCCAGTACCAGAAGTCTCACATTGGTTGCTCCGTATATATACTCCATACATGGTTCTTGGACTGCCTTTTTGGATTGTTCCTTGGTAGAATAAGAGAAGCATCGGAAGGAGTTAAATCTCTTGTTCCTTCCTTGGTTTACCAAAAACCTCCTCATAGCAGACTCTGTCAGCTAAACTCTTCTTGGATTTTTGTACAAATAATTACGTGCTCCAAAACAAATGCTCAAATGCACTCAGACTCAGAGTCGCAAGGCAACAGATGATCTTTTCACCATCAGTGTTCTGCCTCTTCTTCTCAGTTGCTTCATTTTAGCTGTCTTTCACCGGTTATTGGCCTTCATTGCAAGCTTCACTAAACGTAGCAACCCCTCCAAGTCTTGGAAGTTATAATCAAGAGCGCTTTTAGTGGTTAGAATTCCTTCTCCTTGTTGTTGGGCCTCCCCCACGTTTTCAATAGAAGCTGCCAATGCCACCCGTGATTTCCTCGAGGCATCCATCCCCAGATTTACGTCATGAGCCTACAATTAGTAGAGAGTAACAGAGAATGATCACACTGGCCTAGGTCTAAAGAATATCCACGTTGCAAACCTAACCAATCATATCACTTCATCTACGATTTTCAAGAACTCGATACCTAAGTATAGCTGAACTTGCAAGAGGCGTTAATACACTTACAAATTGAAGTATACGTAAAATATTAGAGTGGTTTTGCGGAGAAATTATCTGGTTCCCAACAACTAAAGGAGAACTAATGCCCCTTGAGTTTCCAACGTTTTCTGCTGCTGCTGGATGGTTCAGGTTATCAACATCCGAGGCAGAAGAGGAAGGAGACTCACCTAAAAGTCAGTGACAAGAAGATTACAATGAGAAGATAATTTCAAAACGCTGCCAGGAATTTGGCTACTTCCGACTAGTTTTACCTGGAGGAACCATTTGCAAAGAAGTTTGCAATTCATTTCGATATCTATTAGTACTGGTGTAAGAGGAATTAACCACTCTCATATATGCGGCTTCCATGCATTTGTAAGCCAGAGCAGCAGCTCCCATATCTTTAAACTTCTCATACTCTTGGGCACAAAATCTATAACGAAAAAAAGAGGTTTTAAAATGCTTACAAAGGGGAACGAAGGAAGGAACGGCGTTTTTCCTTTTTCCTCACAATTTTAGATTACCCGCAGAGATTCGCTGTGCTACGATAAATCTTCACAGATTGGATCATGGTCCCTCCTTGTCTCGCACTCTCGTTGCTGCTCATCTCCAAGAGAAAAGCACCATGAAGAAACTTGAGGCAAGCCTGGAAGTATAGCTCAAGATTTGATACAGAACCCTGCAGTAACAACAAAAGCAAGACCATGAGAAGAGAATACAAAATGGAAAGAGTGATAAAACTGCAACTGAATTCTAAGAAAAACCTGGAGGCGATCAGCTGTATGTTTTAAGTCTGTAGCTTCTTTTAATATATTATGGGCGGCTTGCACAGAAGTTACTGCCTTTCGCAAGGGGCTTGGAGAAGGCTCGTTTTTCCTTTGGACACCTCGAGATGGTGGCCGTGATGGAGAAGCTAAATCTGCTTTATTACTCTTTTCTGATATTCTTTCGATGTCAAAAGGTTTTGGAATGTTTGGTCTCACTACCGTATCTACTCGACTGTCAGAACTACCATCGTATATCATCTTATGTCTCGGACCATCCCGTGAATCAGACCTAATGCTTTGGCTTTCTTTGGATCGAGAAGATGAACGTTTTCCTGAATTTTTCGCCAAAGAATCATTGCTACGACGATGATGATCCCTACATTGTTTTCCTTCACCATGAATATGATCCTTGCGGCCACCATTCACAAAATTGGCATCCAGAAGAGGTTCAGCATGCTCTTCGGGTTTCAAAGATCCTTCATTATCACAAACATCAAGCACATGATACTCATGGGATCCATGTTTAACCTTTGTCCGTTTTTGCAATCTATCACTCCCACCATCATCTTCACCTTCACCATCTGAGAATCTTCTCATACTACCTGCTGCGAAGACGTTAGCATCATAAGATTCTTCTTTCTTCTTTCTCGCAGATACACTTTTCTCAGGGTTGGATATCCTCATAGGTGAGGACGACACCGACTCAACAGGCGAACATTTAGCTTTGTGGGAGCTGTTTCTGGGTTTATGAGAACTGGACAACTTAGAAGAACTAGAGGTGGCCACAATCAAGTTCTCATCATTTCCGTGCTCTCTTTTCGAATGACTTCTGTTTTTCTTTTCCGTCTTCCCATTGCCTTGAGAGAAACTTGGCTCCTTTTCTTCTTTAAGAGGTCGAGCTTTCTTTTGTTCATGGTTTTCCTTCTCACCGAACACCCGAGAGCTTGTTGGAATAAGAAACTTATTAGAAATGGAGAAAGTGTTTAAGTGTTTGAAGAGAAGAGATTTTATGAAGAGGAAACTTCTTATTACTTGGATGATTCTTGAAAACTTGGATAATACAAAATGAGAAGAGAGTGGAGGTATTTATAGCCTCCAAAATACAAAATATCTTACATATTTTATTCTTAAATCTAGATAATTCTACTAAAATATCTTGATATTTTTATTCTAATTATCTAGATAATTCTATGAAAATATCTAGATTTTTATCTTAAGGAGGTGGAAGATTTTTCTAGATAAATTCTAGAACTTGGGTCAAATTTGGGCTAACATGATTATTAGATTATTAGCCCAATGATTAACCCAAATCAAGTTTATGTTTCAACACCCTCCCTTAAACTTGATTTGGTTACTCCGAGTAAGCTCCTCATCTTGATAAAGTCTTCACGCTTGAGTGGTTTGGTGAAGATATCAGCTACTTGATCATTTGTCTTCACATACTCCAATTGCACATCCATCTTGGCAACACATTCTCGAATGTAGTGATAACGAGTATCAATGTGCTTACTCCGATCATGGAAGACTAGATTCTTCGCCAATGCTATTGCCGACTTGTTATCAACAAAGATCTTCGTTGGCTCCTCTTGTGGTAGGTTCAACTCCTTTAGCAAGTTTCGTAACCAAATAGCATGGCAAACACATGAAGTAGCCGCTACATACTCCGCTACACAAGTAGAAAGGGTAACAATTGGTTGCTTCTTTGACATCCATGTGAAAGCAGTTTCTCCAATGAAAAATACGAAGCCACTTGTGCTTTTTCGGTCATCAATGTCTCCACCCCAGTCACTATCGCTATATCCAACAAGCTTGTAATCGTTAGAGATAGAGTAATACAAGCCAAAGTTGATTGTACCTTTGATATAACGTAGAATCCTCTTAGCTGCCTTGAAATGAGTTGTTGTTGGATGCTCCATATATCGACTCACAACTCCAACCGCATGTAGGATGTCGGGCCTTGTGCAAGTTAGATAACTTAGACTTCCAACTAAGCTCTTAAAGACTGTTGGATCAACACTCTCTCCTTCTTCTTCCTTTGACAACTTGACTCCACATTCCATTGGTGTGCAAACTGGATTTGAGTCTTCCATCTTGAACTTCTTAAGAACTTCTTTAGCATATCCTTCTTGAGTGATGAAGATTCCATTTTCTTCTTGCTTTACTTCAATGCCAAGGTAGTATGACATTAATCCAATATCAGTCATCTCGAACTCCTTTGTCATCTCCATCTTGAAATCTTCAAACATAATCGGATTGTTGCCAGTGAATATCAAGTCATCCACATACAAGCATGCAATCAATATATCGTTGTTTTGGGTTTTGATATAAAGTGCATGCTCATATGGACACTTGATGAAGTCTTTCTCCTTGAAGTACTTATCAATCCGAGTGTTCCATGCTCTTGGTGCTTGCTTTAATCCATAAAGTGCCTTGTTCAGCCTCAAGACTTTGTCTTCTTCACCTTTGACTATGTAGCCTTGTGGTTGCTCAATGTAGACTTCTTCCTCAAGATCTCCATTTAAGAAGGCAGATTTGACATCCATTTGATGTATCTTCCATCTCATTTGGGCTGCCAATGAAATGATTAGCCTAACTGTTTCTAAACGAGCAACTGGAGCAAATACCTCATCATAGTCGATTCCGGCTCTTTGACTATACCCTTTTGCCACCAGTCTCGCCTTGTATCTTTCAACTTCTCCTTTAGAGTTCTTCTTTGCCTTGTACACCCACTTCACACCTATTGCCTTATGCCCATTAGGAAGTGAAGCCAATTCCCATGTATCATTCTTTTGGATTGACTTGATTTCTTCATCCATTGCACTTTTCCATGACTTCTTTTCTTGAGCTTCTTCAAAGTTCATAGGCTCGCAATCCGCAAAAAGGCAAAATAAGGTGAGATTGTCTTGATTTTCGGTTACCTCATAAATGTCTTGTAGACTTCTAAAACGTGGAGTCCTTTCACTTGAGCTTTCATCCCCTTGAGAACTTGGTGTTGGTGAAGTTGGTGGTGTACCTGGTTCTTCTCTTATTTGCTCCAAGTTCTCTTCTTCAAAAGATGGAAAGAAGTTGTAGTCTTCATCATTTGATCTCCAATCCCATTCTCCTTCTTCGTCAAAGATGACATTCCGACTTATAATTGTCTTCTTTGTTTCAGGATTGTAGAGCTTGTAGCCTTTGGAGTTAGCATCATACCCAATGAAAATATACTTCTCACTTTTATCGTCTAGTTTGCTCCGCTTCTCGTCTGGAACATGAGCGTGAGCAAGGCTTCCAAAGACTCTTAGGTGTGAGACACCGGGCTTCCTTCCACTCCAAGCTTCTTGTGGTGTCTTTCCAGAAACGCTCTTCGTTGGAGATCGGTTTGATATGTACACCGCACACGCGACTGCTTCTGCCCATAACTCCTTTGGTAGATTCTTACTCTTGAGCATACTTCTTGCCATCTCAAGAATAGTCCTATTCTTTCTTTCCGCTACTCCATTTTGTTGAGGGGTTCTTGGCACCGTCAATTGTCTTCGGATACCATTATCTTCACAATACTTCAGAAATTCCTTGGACATAAATTCTCCTCCCCGATCGGATCTCATGGTCTTAATCACAAGACCACTTTCCTTCTCAACTTGGGTTTTAAACTTTTTGAAATTTTCAAACACTTCTGATTTTTCTTTCAAAAAGTAAACCCATGTTTTTCTTGAAAAATCATCAATAAATAGAAGGAAGTAGTTACTCTTACCAAGTGAGCTTGGTTTGATTGGGCCACATACATCTGTATGTATGAGCTCTAATGGCTTTCTTGCTCTTGTCTCCGACTCCTTTGGAAAACTCATTTTGAATTGCTTTCCAAGTAAACACCCTTCACACACTTGATTTGGATGGTTGATGCAAGGTAATCCTCTCACCATTTGTTTCTTAGAAAGTAGCTCCAAGCCTCCAAAGTTTAGATGCCCAAACCGAAGATGCCAAAGCCATGACTCCTCCTTGTAGCACATCTTGAGACATCGTGCAATGTCATTTTGAATGTTTAGGACAAACATTCTATTGCTTGACATTGGTACTTTTGTGATGAAGTTATTTGCAATATCTCTTAAAGTAAGGTTATTATCCTTTAGTCGAATATCATAACCTTTCTCCAAGAGTTGTCCTAGGCTCAAGATGTTGGTCTTCATGCTTGGGATGTAGTAAACATTGGAAATGAATTGATGATCTCCATTCTTCAAGCGGATGAGAATATTACCTTTACCTTTCACCTCCATCTTCGATTCATCTCCCAAAGCCACATTGGTTTTCACCGATTCATCAAGCTCCACAAACATGCTTTTGTTCCCACACATGTGATTGCTAGCACCACTATCAAGGTACCATCTGCTAACTTCATTTGGCTCATCCTTCTTGTATGCCATCAATAGCATATCTTCTTCTTTACTCCTTTCTTCAACATAGTTGGACTTCTCTTCAACTCTATTGTTGTTTGGAGTTTTGCATTCAGAAGCATAATGTCCAAACTTTCCGCAGCTATAGCATTTGACGTTTGATTTATCGTACCTTGATTTTGCATTTCCTCTTCCACGACCTCTTGATGAGCTTTCTCCTCTTTGGTTAAAGTTGTCTTCATATGGTCTCCAACCTCGTCCATTTACACCACGACCTCGTCCTCTGAAATGACCGCCACCACGTCTTGGATGATTTCGACTACTTTCTTCTTTGTGATCAATTCTCATCTTGAGAACTTGCTCAACAATATCCTCTTTCTTCTTCCTCTTTTCTTCATAAGCTTGTAGTGATCCAAGAAGTTGCTCCATCGTCATTGTCTCCAAGTCTTTTGTCTCTTCAATTACGGTAACAATATGCTCAAACTTTGAATCCAGCGATCTAAGAACTTTCTCCATTATTCTCACCTCATCTAACTTCTCACCATTTCTTTTTAGGTTATTAGTAACCGTCAAGACTCTTGAGAAGTAATCTGAGATGAGTTCACCTTCCTTCATCTGTAATGACTCAAATTCTCCTCGTAAAGTTTGTAGACGTACCTTCTTAACTTGTTCTGCTCCCTTGTAAGAGGTCTGAAGCTTCTCCCATGCTTCTTTAGACGTCTTTACTCCAGCAACCTTCTCAAATGTATCTTCATCTAAACCTTGATAGATTAGACAGAGAGCCTTCTTGTCTCTCTTTCTTGAATCTCTCAAACCATCTCTTTGAGCTTGAGATAAACCACCATCATTCTCTGGTTCAATGAAGCCTTTCTCAACTATCTCCCATACATCATGTGCTCCTAAGATAGCAATCATCCTTAAACTCCAATTGTCATAGTTGCTCTTTGTGAGCATTGGAACTTGGAAGGAAACACCACTACTTGCCATCTTCAAAATGATCGTGTAGCTCTGATACCACTTTGTTGGAATAAGAAACTTATTAGAAATGGAGAAAGTGTTTAAGTGTTTGAAGAGAAGAGATTTTATGAAGAGGAAACTTCTTATTACTTGGATGATTCTTGAAAACTTGGATAATACAAAATGAGAAGAGAGTGGAGGTATTTATAGCCTCCAAAATACAAAATATCTTACATATTTTATTCTTAAATCTAGATAATTCTACTAAAATATCTTGATATTTTTATTCTAATTATCTAGATAATTCTATGAAAATATCTAGATTTTTATCTTAAGGAGGTGGAAGATTTTTCTAGATAAATTCTAGAACTTGGGTCAAATTTGGGCTAACATGATTATTAGATTATTAGCCCAATGATTAACCCAAATCAAGTTTATGTTTCAACAGAGCTTTCTTTCAGTTTCCTATTTTCACATCTATTGTTATTTCCCGTGTCTGAAGCTCCTCCTTCTTCTTTTGGCATTTTAGAGGACACTCGAGACTTGGGCTTTATCTCTGCTGACGCGGCAAGGACACCACTACTCGAGGTAGGACGTCCATTGCCGTATTCAGATTCATCAGGAAACAGAAAACTTTCAATCTTCATTTTCTTGACCAGCATAGAACTCTCTTGATCTGCATTCCTTTTGTTACTATTCACCTTCAAGCTCCTCGCCTCATCAGAGGGGTGATCCACTGCTTTTCCTTTTTCTTTCTGTTTATGTTTCAGCCTCTCTCCGTCGGCTAAGTCACTAAGTTCAAGCGAATTGTGCATGATTCCATTTCGTGCGGAGTTTAGGATGGTCTTCTTGTTAGTTTCTGCAGTTCGAGAAATTTCTTTATCCGTTCCATTGTCTATCTTTTTAAATCCTTTTCTCTTCTTTTTTGTGTTGTCATCGCCCTGATTAAACTGAGGCTTAAGGCCACCGAGATTACTCTGCATTGGAGCTTGGCTGTCAGGTGCAGGAATCTGATACATCGCATACAGAGCTTTCGTTGTTTCATCCTCAGGAACATTGCAATAGTTCACACCGGGCCTAAAACACACATTATCACAAAGAAAATCAAACACACCTCACCAACCAGCCAATACATCATGACGGCAAAATAAATATGCCCAAATACAGATAATTATAATAAAACTCACAGCCAATTAAGCATTGTGCACATCCATTTCTCAGGAAGGTTTGGGACATCGCCAAAAGGAAGAAGCCGCCACTTTCCACACTTGTCACAAGCAACCCAATGTTCTTCAATGATCACAGGATTCGCTTTCTGGAGAGAAGGATCAGAACCAAGTTTGCTCAATAAGGGTCCAGGGCCAACATTCTTAGATTCTGTCAGTGAGAAGCTCGACTTTTCAGGCATATCTTCTAAGGCCGGAAGTCCCGTTTCCGACATCGAGAAATCTTTTACTTCCATTGAATAATCATGTTCCTCTTCTTCAGAGTCTTCTATATCTCCAAAAAAGTCTTTGTAAGTATCCTCTGCCTTTTTGCCGTCATTTTGTGGTTTCAACAAGGCTCCCACTTCCTTCTTCTCAGCTTGAAGATTCACCTTTGTCTCATAAACAACAGAGCGTTTCTGTTCCGTAAACTTTGACGAAGACTGTGGCTCCTGTTCTATCTGATCAGACTTCTGCTTCCTCGAAGAATTATCTGGCTCCACCTTATGACCACTTTTCACCTTTGACACACTCGTTTCTTTTTCGACTATATCAGGAGCTTTGCTTCCTTTGTATTTGCCAGCTTTCCTCGAGTGGGCTGAAGCTTCATCATAACCAAAACTAGTATTTTTATCTTCCCGAACACTTCCAGTGGAACTAGTCTTTGGATTCTCAAGATGCGGCCTAAGATCCTTATGAGGAGTTAGACCCCACAATCTTCTGTCGTCATCACCCACCATTTTCCCCTTAACAGCGCCATTGTAGTCTCCCTTCAACGCATCAAATAAATAAGTGCTGTCTGTTTCTTTCTCCGCAGCAGTATGATATGATGTGTTTGTTTCCGTTGGCTCTTTGACGTTGGCATCAGTTCCATCTAACAGGCCCTTCTTACTGCAGACATTTGCCTCCGCAGAAAAGATGTTCCTCTCCACAAACCTTCTTTTCTCCTCAATTGCTTGTTTCTCTCCAGCCTTTTGAGTTTTGACACTGTTCGCCATAGCAGGAGAACTCTCAATGCAAAACGTAGACGGAGATGTATATTTATATCCCTTATCGGGTTTTCCCCTTTCGATGAACCGGACTTGATCATCAGAGAGAGGAGATAGCAACTGAAGATGATCCACGGGAAGGGAAGTCATTACCTGCATATAAGAATGTATCAAAACCTATAAGCATCTTAAAACAAAGGAGACTTTTTCAGTATTTCGAAACAAAAACAAAGGAAACCTTTACATTAAGAATACTGGTGGGAGATTCCAACGGAGAGTAACCTTGACGTTTCCCATTCATGCCTTCACTACCCGAAAGACTATTATTATCTGATGAAAAGGAAGGGGATACATCAAGTCCGAGGCCACTGTATATCGCAGCAGCATTATTTTCTGTAGATAAACTATCTGATCCCATCTTTATCCGGAGCTTCAGAGAGTTTTGTTTACTGAAGACACCAGGTTTCTTGGTTGCAGATTCCTGTATGGAACTGGAGTTGGGTTTCTTGGATTTCATTGATTTTTTAAGGATTCTAGAGGAAGAAAGCCCATGTTTTGACTTTTTAGGAACACAAGACAAAGCTGCATTACCACTCTGGGACTCAGAGAAGGAAAAAAGGTTAACAAACTAAACATTAAAAAGAGCAAACCGCAGAGAGAGAAAAGAAACACATACCTCCCCTTGTAATATGTTAGGAGAACTCTGAGGTTTTGCAAATGTCTTTGGATAAGACCAAAGAGGGGAACGTTGATAGGTTGGCAGGAAAGAACCATAGCCACCAAATTTCGCCCCTGTTGTAAAAATTCAAAGACCTAGTTTCAGAGTTTGTGATCCAAACGAAGAATAAGTTGCTGCCAAACATGAACATACCAAGATTCTCAGCTGAGAAATCGCCCTCAAAGTCTTTCTGGAAATGCCCAAGTATGTTTTGAAGCTTGTCGTCCTTCAAAATAGACAAGAGAAATAATTTATTCCAAAAACCGAAACATTGATTAATTCGCAAAATAACGAATTCAAAGGCTCTGATGCAGTTGTTAATCATGTGTTTCAACACTAGTGAAGTTACCAACCCAAAGTTTCTGTAACATTAAAAAGGCATACCATATCAACCGCATACACATCCTTAGAAATATATATAGTTATCCCTACCAAACTGATACAATCTAATATCAAGGTACGTAGACAAGACTGAAGCATTACTACTTAAACACAAAATCATAGTTCTCAAGTCATGTGCTAGATAAGGTGAGAGAAGGAAGGAGGTGGGCACACAATGTAAGAGAGATCGTTGTCAGGGTCAATGCATCCACCAAAATCGTTAGTAATATTGTAAGAGCAGGCCTCTCCTTCTTCAAGCTCAGACTCCTCCATATTCTATTAGTCCACACCAACACACTAGCCTTAATAACCCTAGCCTCTTTCTAACATTGCAATCGAGCACCAAAAAAACAGCCCTGTAACACAAAACTGTTGGCTACCAATCCACAAAACAGTAACGCCCACAAGAAAAACCAGCCAAAGGTTGTAGCCTAGCTTGATCGAATTCAAAATCCGATCAGGACCAAAGCCGACACAAGTAGAAACCCAGAAAATTGAGAATTTTGTGCAATTTCAACAAACTGAATCGAAAAGAAACAATTCGATCGAATGAATGAGAGCAGAATTGGGATTTTCGTTACGGATCAAATGAGTCTGGATCCCTTATCGCTGGACAAAATCAATTCAGCGGAACCAACCCAACCAAAAAATATAAACAAAGAATCTCCCGGGTTTTGGTATATAGGGGCACCCGCAGTTTTTTCTTTCCTTTTTTGTTTAACTTGTTTCCTTCTTTTCATCTGTATGCGTATGTACGCTTTTTTGACATACACGTGTCTGTATGTATTATACAATTTATATTGCCATTGCATATGTTTGTATCATAATTCTTTGTTATAAGTATACTAGGTGGCTGCCCGCAAATTTGCAAGTATAAATATTGTATAATATATATAATATTATAATTTTTAAATAATAATTAAAAATATTAAAAATAATTTTTAACTCCAAATAATTTAAAATCTAAAATTTCAATACTATTTTTAGAAGCATGAGATTTAATAATAATTTAGTAATATTAATCTAAATTATTAAAGATATTTATTTTAATTAATTTGATTATATAATTAATGAACTCACTATCACTGAACCTAAAAACTATTTTAAAACACTTATAATAATCACATTATCTTATCTCACTTTATTTAATTTTAATGTAAATTAATTCTCAATTGGAAAATTCTCATAAATTTGAAGCAAATAACTGATGAATATTTATATATGAAATTATCAAATTAAATCTCAATTGGAAAATTCTCATAAATTTGAAGCAAATAACTGATGAATATTTATATATGAAATTATCACGTTAACTTCTCCAACATATATTATACATCATATTTAACTTTTTTCTTATTTCTCTTTTTAGCATTTCTTTATTTTTATCACATTTTAACATGCATAGCTAATATCACAACAAATGAATTTTGATTTTTTTATAAAAGCTTTATAAATGATTTATATATGGACAATATAAGACATTGATAGTTATTATAATACTCTATATAAAAATATGAAATATATATATAATCATTATTATAAGACATTAATAATTATTATTATACTCTATATAAGAATATGGGCTTTTTTCTAACGCAATATGAAATTATTTATATTGATTTCTATCAAAAATTATTCATTATTTTATATAACATAAGCAAAAATTAACATTATTATTCTTTCTATAACTTTGACAATAAGTTACCATAAGTTATTGTTTGAAATATCATTTAGATTATTTGGTAAGTGATATTAATTGGCTATACACTTACCTTATATTTTTCCCTAAATAAAATTATTAAAAATAAAAAACTATTGACCAATCAAATTATAACAATTTTCTCAAGAGTTCACTAGTGATTGACACGTAAGAAAAATCACTAAAGTGACTTCTCAATTAATATATAGGAAGATAATTTGATTTTTTTTGAGAATTGGCTTATATATAATTATATATATATATATATCTACAAATTAGACAAATATCAATTAGATTTTGTTAAGGAAATTTTTCTTAAATAGCAATTTTTAAGTTTTTATCACCAAAATAATCTTAAAACAAAGAATGATGGAAATAATTCTTTTATTTTTAAATTTTTAATTTTTATATATTTTTTAAATTTTAAATTTCACCTCAAAAACTTCATCTTATAACTCTAATCCTAAGTTTAGATTAGTTAACAATAAGAATATAATTAAACGTATATTTACACCCTTTAATAAAATCTATTTTGGTTATTTTTCTTTTTAAAAATTATTTTTGTGACAAAATCTTTTTAGGGGATATCATAGAGAATTTCTCATGTATATATTATTATAAGAAAAATAACATTATGATAGTTCTAAAAAGATTTTGTCATAAAAATAACTTTCAAATAGAAAAATGACCAAAATAGGTTTTATTATATATATATTTATACCAATAGGATTAAGTAACCTACATTTAGGTTTAGAGTTATAACGTGGAGTTTTGAAAGTGAAGTTTAATAAATATATATATATATATATTAAAATTGTCAAAATAAAAAAGTTATTTTGATCATTTTTAAAATTATTTTTGTGAGAAAAAATTTAAAAAATAATTTAAGAGAATTGTCCAATATACATTTTATCCTTGATATCTTTCTTTATTTGATCGTAGACATACATACCATTTTGTTTGTTGATATCTGTAAGGTTTAATTTTCCTGGAATCAAATATCGGATCACTAGACTCACTATTCACCACTAGCATATTTGTTCAGAGCATTTTACCAAAGAAAGAAAACGATATTTGTTCAGAGCACCTAGCAAGCTTAGGACATGCTTTAGTCAAAAAGAAAAAAGCTTAAGACATGCTAATATACCTATATAGGGAAATTGCAGTGTATGACGTTCAAAAATATTATTATTCACTAACTAACCAATTCCCCTAATTTGCTCCTATACAATATATATTTTATATAATATTGCATTTTTACCCTTGTGTCTAACCTGTAAAATCTGTAATAAAAATAATGTTAAATTCTTAATTCACTAGAAAGAAAGTTGTAGCTATCGTTATTTACACATCCTTCTCCACCTCCTTCAACAATGTCTTCTTCTAACTTTCCAGATTTATTTTCCTATTTTCTAGACAGCAACACCATCAATTGAATTTTTAGAATATTTTTTTGGAATAGCAAATTGTATTTGAAGCTTCTCTTGGTGATGGATGGGGGAGCTCATCGGATTCAGATATCGACAGTCGTGAGGACGCCGGAACGGGAGAGTCTTCGAGTAGAAGTAAAGGTGGTTGTTGATTTGATCGAGTTGCAGAAAAAAAATTCAACACTGTGAGTGTTGATTATTGTCTTAATATCTCTGATTCTCTTAAATTTTCCAATCGTTTGTGTTAATATGTTAACCAGCTGACAAGATTTGAGAAATCTGAAATAGAAGTGTTTTTAAATTGAATGTGAGATTCACTATGTATAAACACATTGCACCAGAAGTTTGAGGCTTTTCGTTTCTACTTTTGTATGATTTTTAATCAACTTTCGAATCGGCTCGACTGTGTTACTCGAATAAAATGGAATAGACTTGTGACATCTGCATGTTGGTATGGTTAAATAGAATATATCTTCTTGTTGTTGAATAGAATGGAAAATAGAATATGCACAATGTAAATCAAGTATTGTACATAGTATACTATATTATAAGATTTAATAGAATAGACTCCGCTTTAGTCATATAATGCAATCTCTTTTGCCATGCTTGCAGATAGGGTTCCATACCTTCCATGTAATGTTTGTTCGTTACCTTCTCTCCCGTCAATTGATAATCGGAAAGGACTTCGAGCAATGGTGGTTATTAGTAGAGAAGTCAATCTGATATGTTATACAAGACTTCGCCCTTATTACTGGTCTCAACTGAGACAGAAATAATATCCCTCATGGATTATTTATAGAGTGTATACAAATATAGTTATCATGGATCAATGTACTTGTACCAACATGTGTAAACAATTTCTCAAATTATAATGCTCTATTATTTAGAGAAACATAGAATAAAAATGTAACAAAATATCTATTATGTTTGTTGTTGTTCCACTTTTAACATCAACCATCACAACCACTAGTTGTTTCATCATGGCCATTGTCTTCTCTTGCATAAAATTATTATTTGCAAATTCGTTCTCACCCATTTCTGGTTCGCAAATCTGTTCTATAACTTATATTTATATAGTATAGTTTAATAGTATAAAATATTATGTACTATTTTGATATTTGGGTTTATGATTTATACTCGGGTTTAGGGTTTAGTGATTAAAGTTTAGGGTTTAGTATTTAGAGGGTGGGGTGAAGTTTGTGGCCAGTTTAGTATTCACAAACTCGATTTTAACATTTAGTTAACCACACTCATACAAGGTTGAGATAAGGTTTCTTATTTATAGATTGAGAAGGGACTAGTGTTCTATACTATTTTGGTGATATGGAATAGAAACACTTCATATATAGAATAAAAACAGAATACATGGTAAAAATGACTTGACGTGGCTTTCTTTTCCTTCATAATTTATAAACATGACACATAAATTGTGAGCCACATAAGTAGACGTCGACGTTGTCTCTTTCTCTTTTGTTACCGGCAACTTGTACCAACAAAGGGTATAACCGGATCATTTGAACCTTAAATGTTACTTACTCAATTATGTCAAAACAATGTCATTCTCTTAATTACACTTGAAAATTTAGTCATTTGGCAAATTCTCTACATGCTATCGAGGCAAATAAAGTTAACTAGAATTTGATCCGGATATTTACTTTTACTTTTTGTAAGTAAATATTTGTTTTATATAAATAGTAATATTAATTTTAGTATTTACATGTATTAAATGATATAAGAGTAAATACTTGTATTATGAGTAACTACAAAATATACATTTGAGATTATGTGGCGAAAGCTATCTAAGTTCTATGAATATTATGTAAATATATTAGATTGCCTAAATATAATTCATGATTATATTAAAAATATAAACACTGTCTCTTTTATCTTCGCTAGGCGACTTCTCGAATCTTCTGGAGAATCAAAAATCGAAGCTGAATCTAATTCCTTCTATCAAAATTTCCAACATGCAAAGTGAAGATCAGAATCAGAACTACAATCAACACTACTACGAGCAAGCGGATCCCACGAGGATCATCTGGAAAGCACTTCAAGACCTGAAACTCGGAGCAGATCGATCGCGGTGGTCGGTTCAAGAAGATGCACAGAGAAACTTCGAGAAAGATCATCGCCTATGTTTGGTTGCGAAGGGATTAAATCCAGAACATCAAAATCCCTCTGGAATCAGAATCGCTCTCCCTAGGACATGGCAATTAGTGGAAAAGGTTGAAAGACAAGTCAATGATGACGGTACGGTGAACTTCTACTTTAGCTCAAAACATCATCTTTTCACAGTCCTAGAGAAGCAACCATACAACTATAGGGGATGGATTATCGCACTGGATAGATGGTCAAACATGGGTTCTCTGACTTTTCTTAAACACATACCCTTTAATATCCGTATCTATAAACTTCCTAATGTTTACCGTAGACATGGGATAGTTTATAGTATTGGATCCAAGCTTGGTCATGTAGAGGAAGTTTCCATCATATAACCGAGGAACAACAAAGAAGCCAAGGTTTGGGTCAAAGTGCTTTTCGACGTTGATGATGTCATCACCCTTACAAGAACAATGGAGATAATGAAGGGAAAGCCCCCAGTAAAATTTGACTTCAGGTATGAAGGCCTTCAAAAGTTCTGTACACTTTGTGGAAGCCTCAAACACGGTTTTGAAGTTTGTAGTGAGTCTGCTCACATAAACCAGAGACAGTTTGAATTAATGGATATTGGAACTAATCCATATCTAACTGCTCAATAAAGGAAGGACGCTATAGGAGAATATATGCAAACTAAGGAAGTAGGAGAATCCTCAAGGGCAGTTACCGTAATCCTCAATCAACCAACCAACAAGATGATTCAGCAGCTATTGTTGGGCAGATAATTCAAATGGAAACAATTCCGCTCCAAACAGAAGAGCAAGGGGGTCAACTTGATACTCAAATGGAACATGGAACCAAGAGGAAGACCACTGAGGACGTCGAGGAAATGAACACCACGTCAAAAAGGATTGTCATCGAACATCAAGATCATGGTTTGGTGGTTATCCACAAACCACCAAGCCAGCCATGAAGCTTCTACATTGGAATTGTCAAGGTTTGGGAAGCGCCTTGACAATTCCCCACCTAAAAGACATCAGGAAGTCCTATAACCATGATGTTATGCTTCTCATAGAAACTAAGAACGTAGATAATGTAGTTCGGAATCTAGCTAAGGATCTAGGCTACCAAAACTCTTATGTAATATCAGCTGTAAGAAGTAGTGGGGGCTGCCTTTTTTGAAATGACAGGGTTAAAATCTCTTTTTGGAAAACCCCAAACATGTATTGTACAGAAATGTGTGTAGAAGACGGGTCGAAAACATTTTGGTTATCTTATGTATATGGAAACCCTGTTCATAAGTATAGACAGTTGCAAAGAATGATATGATTAGCTCTGAATATGCAGGTCACCTACAAAATAAGCCTAGACTGCTCGTTGGGGACTTCAATGACATTAAGGATTTAAATGAAAAACAAGGCGGTATAAAAAGGTCAGCATCATCCTTATCTCTTTTTAATAGAATGCTAAAAGTTCTTGGACTCTATGACATTAAGGCTCCGAATGTTGTGCAGCACAAAAGCAGAACAAAAGGACATGCAGAGCCCTCTGCATTTAATGAGCCATTCACCTCTAAAAACACAGATCAAAATAAAATAATAAAATATGAATATTATCTGCATGCAGGAGAGAGGGTGTGAAAAAAGTTGTTCTGCATGTTTTGGAATAAAAAAGGAGTGGTCCAGGAGAGAGGATGCAGACAACCAATGCATGTGTATCTTTTTTTATTTTTTTTCGTGATGTTTGCCTATAAATGATACATGCTTTTCATTATATTTGCTTCACAAACCAAAAATTCTCTCAACTTGGTAAGCTTTTTTTTTTTTACGTTTTTTACATTCGTTTCATGTAAAATTTTAAGATGAATTTTATCTTATATTTAATTAATTTTTTATATTTTACAGGTTATTTCATACACATATATCTACTACATAATTCAAAAAATCAGGTACACTTTTCTCTTTTTTCTTCCATAAAATATAAAAATTTTGATTTCTTAAAATAAGTTAAAACTTACATTCAATAATACTAAAAATGAACTTATTATTTATATATATTATAACAATTTTTTGTATTTTACTCATCTAATTAATTTTAAATGTATAATACATACTAGTTTAAATATTTATGCATGTTATTGATATTACATGTATTATTTACATATAATTATACATTAAATAATGTTTTATAACTGATTAATAATTTTAAACAGTGAAATAGTTAATATAATGATTTAATCGTTCTTATAAGTTCTATAGTACATGCACGTATTTTATATCTTACGTTTAATTCGTTTTTTTCAGCTTGTATCTTATATCTATATTTATTAAAAATAATACAACAAATTATGGTACATAATTAATTTATCTAGTGAATTCAAAATTTTAAATCTGTAGACAAAAGTTCAAATTTTTGCTGAATACTATTATGTTAAAAACTTACTTATTTTGTAAAAAAATATTATACCATAAACATTATTTTTAGATTTAATCAATTCAAATGTGTTTTCCTTGTCGAATATTTTTATATTTTAATCATCTATTTAATTAATATGTCAATAATGTATATTACTTTAATGAATTTATGCATGTTTTGATATTCCATGTATTATTTTCATATATATATAATGTTTATAATTAATCTAATCTATTAAAAGTGGAGTACAAATAGAAAATATCCCTTAATTTTCCTCAAAAATTACATTCCCATACCACTGATATTATCTTCACACCTTGACTAATAATAGTTATGCTTTCACGCTATATTACAAAAAACAATAATAAGCCCATTAACATTTGTTTAACCTAATAGTTGCCTTTGTATCTCCTAAACCATAAAACTGGTTTGATATTTCAGTGAGACCACAATCCATTTCACTGCGTAAAATGGTTTATATTTATTAGTAAACCAAGATATTATTAAATCAAGTTTGAACATCTAATTGAGTTAACATTAAAATCCAGAAGTATTTCATAACTGTAGTCTGTAGTAATGTAATTGTTGTGAACATCACTAAACCGGATTTTATGTGTAACATGAATTAGATACATATTATGGTTCATAATTAATTTCTTTAGAGAATTATCAAAACTTTTAATATGTACATATAAGTTGAAATTTCTTATGGATAATTTTTTTGCTAAAACTAAATTATTTTGTAACAATATATTATACCACAAAAATAGTTTTTATCTTTTATTTACTTCAAATTTATTTTTATTTGTCGGATATATTTTTTATATTCTCTCTCTTAGAACTCTTTAGAATTAAGTGTCTAATTATTCATATAAATTACATAATCTTTTAGAATAAATAATGTGTATGTTATAAAGATAATATTATTTTTAAATTTGTAGATATGGCGTCTAACCGTGGACAAAACATAAACTTCAATGCACGTCATTCAGAAACATCAGCACGGGTAAAATATTTACTAATATATTTATATAGTTAGTTTTGTTAGAAATAAAAGAATAATAAATTACAATTTTCTGAAATTTTTAGAATGAAGACCATTTGAAATGGGATCATAGACGAGAACGAAAATTTCTTGAGTTGTACGATCAAGCACTTTCCATGAATAACTATCGTCTAAAAGATCCGTCACCACTTGCTAAAGAGTTTATAGTTGAGAAGTTCAACAAAGAGTTTAATCTTGATATAAACTACAAGTTTTTCCGAGAAAAACTTGATCAAATGAAAAGAAAGTACAAGAAGTATATGAGTCTTATGCATAACTCAACGGGTATCTCAGTTGATCCTATTACATCTGTGATTTCTGCATCTGATTCGTGGTGGAAAGATCGTGAAGTAAGTAACTTTAATCTTTATCACACCCAAAACATCATAATTAATTTTTAATATGATTTTAATAAAACAAATTTCATAATTTTGTTGATAGGTGTGTAAGATTATAAAATCATTTAAACGAAAACCACCAGAGTTTTGGGATATTATGCAACGGTGTTTCAAATTATATGACGTCCGTTCGCAATCTCAATATTCCGTGAACCAAAGAAGAGAAGAGATTATGAACGAGGAGTTAGGTAATGATGAAGATTATCTCGATTCAGAAATGTTTGGTCATGATATGCCACAAACTCAAATCCCAGAAACACAAGAAAGTGAAGATGTGTATCGTGTTAACATTGACGATCAAACACGACCCTCCAGTCAGTTTCCATCTCAGAATCATGCTTCTAGAGGTGAACAACAAGGAAGATTAAGACGTGAGAGTGCTATAGATAGAGTTGTTGGAAGTTCACGAGCCGCTGCAAGGACCAGCTCACGAGGAATTCGTAAAAAACAATCATTGCAGACAACTCTAACAGATACGATGGATGGTTTTCGAGAATTTCAACGCCAAAGTTTACAACAACAGCGTCCAGATTTTTTCGATCAAGATAATTACGATGAATGCGAAAGGGCGGTGAAGATATTTGAATCGATGGAAATTCCAAAGAATACTAACTTTTACTGGGCATGCATTCAAGCATTCAGAGATGACAGATTTTGGCGAAAGTATTTCATTGATAGAGCTGACAACAGTATTGAAGATAAACTACAGTTTTTGCAAGCTCTGACTGGATATACACGAGACAACGAGTTTGTTGGAAAGCGGTTAGCCTCGGGTCAAAATTCCGGAGGTCCAAATTTAAGTGGATGTTTTTCTGGTAGTCCATCTTCCGGTGGTAATAATTCATGGGGTCAAACTTCAGGTGGACCATGGGGAAACATTTCTCAGCAATGGGGTACACCTCCAAATGCTCCGCAACGGGGCACACCTCCAAATGCTCCGCAATGGGGTTCATCATCAAATGTTTCACAATGGGGTACACCTCCATATGCTCAGCAATGTGGCTCATCATCAAATGTTCCACAATGGGGTACACCTCCAAATGCTCAGCAATGGGGTTCATCATCAAATGTTGCACAATGGAGTACACCTTCCAATGCTCACCAATGGGGTCCATCATCAAATTTTCCACAATGGGCGGGTTCATCACCAAATGTTCCACAGTGGGATACACCGCCAAATGTTCAACGTGGATTTTCAGTGGGACCAGAAACAGAAACAAATACGAATAATCAACAAAGAGGTTCAGTAGAAGTAGAAAGTCGCACCTCAGCCAACCTTCACATGAGAGTATCACCAGAATTTGGTTTCACAAATTATTCTTCAGAAGCACAAATTCCAAGATCACGCAGAAGGGGAGGATTATTCAATATTTGGGGAAAGAAACAAGGACCAAATTTAAATGAAAGTCATCAAAGCGAGTCTGAGGATAAAGATTAGTTTCGTGGTGTTTGTTGTTTGTTGTTTGTTATTAATGATTATGTTATGTTTCACTTTGTGTTTTCGACATTTCAATTAATTAAGTATAATGAAATATTTCTCATTTTAATTTTATTTATAAATTGTGCTTTAAATTTTGATTTAGTATTTACTGATTCTTAATAATTTTATTTAAATCTTATCTCATATTTATAAAATTGCAGGCATTTCGTATATGTCAGTTGCGAGCACATGGTGTTCAAAATCTAAGTTATGAAGAGCGAGTTGAGTTGTGGAATTTGGAAAATGAGCAGTTTGAAGAGTTGATCATTCAGCCATCATTAAGTTATTACAATCGTTTTTTTGAAAGAGGACCAACTCGGACTAATGGTGGTTTGGGATGGACAAATATTTGGGATCGATTGCAAGAAGATAGTGCTGCTTATCTCCAGCTTTTACGAATGTCCCTTGGCGTTTTTCGCACATTGTGTGAGAAATTGCAAACAACTTATGGTTTATAACCAACATTAAATGTAAGCATTGAAGAGAGTGTTGCCATGTTTCTAACAATATGTGGGCATAACGAAGTTCAGAGAAATGTTGGATTACAATTTGGACGAACGCAAGAGACAGTGAATCGTAAATTTTTTGAAGTTCTTCGAGCGACGGAACTGCTTGCTTGTGACTATATCAAGACTCCCACAACACAAGAACTAAGACAAGTTCCAGAACGACTAGTAATGGATGAGAGATATTGGCCTTATTTTAGTGGTTTTGTTGGAGCAATGGATGGAGTTCATGTATGCGTTAAAGTGAAGGCTGAAGTTCAAGCAATGTATTGGAATCGGCACAATATTACATCGTTTAATATAATGGCGATATGTGATTTGAATATGTTATTCACCTATGTTTGGAATGGAGCACCGGGGTCTTGTCACGATACTGCAGTTCTCACCATGGCGCAAGACAATGATTCTGATTTTCCTTTACCTCCACCTGATAAGTACTATCTCGTTGACTCTGGATATCCAAACAAACAAGGTTTTTTGGCTCCCTATAGGTCTTCACGAAATGGGGTTGTTAGGTATCATATGTCACATATTGAAAGTGGTCCTCCTCCAAGAAACAAACAAGAGTTATTTAATCGATATCATGCATCTTTGCGATCTGTTATCGAGAGGACGTTTGGAGTTTGGAAAAAAAAATGGAGGATTCTTTGTGACTTTCCGAGATATGATATGCATGTTCAGAAAAGAGTTGTAACAGCGACAATGAGATTACATAATTTCATTAGAATTTCAAATTTTTCTGATGAAGATTTTGCTGATACAGTGACACCTACAGAGATTGTCAACACTACCTCTATGACTGAACAAAATGATATGGAAGAAGCAGAAATGAGTCAAGCAAATTTTATGGCAAACATTAGAGAAATTATTGCAAATACATTATGGGCAAACAAAAATGCTCAATGTTAATGTTTTTCAATTTTATTGTACGTTGTAATTGTATTTGTTTGAATGTTCAATTTTTTTGGTATTGTTAAAATAATAATAATTATTGTTTATATATAAGTATTTATAGTTTATTTTAAATATTTAACTTAATAAATTTAATGTTTAACTTTGATTAAATAAGATATTTGGATAAATTATCTTAACCGAAATTTTTCAATTTTTCATATCTATTTCGGGTCGAGTCTTCGGGTTTGGGTAACATTTCCAGGTCTAAACTATAAGTACAAATTAAAATTTCAACAATTTCGAATAAAAAATTCCCATTAGTTTTAGCCAATTTACATAATTATATTTTATGATTATAATATTGATAAAAGTATATAAATTAATTATATAATTAATTTATATTTTAAATAATTAAAATAAAAGAAATATCTTGATTGAATTAGATTAATCGGTGTGACAATTGACTCAATAACCATATCGAGTCATCATATCCAGTTTTAAAATATTATTTTTACATAATATGTTGATCTGCATTTGATCTGCATTATATGTTTGATCTGCATTTGTTCTGCATGATCTGCATTTTCTGTTTGATCTGCGTTTTTTTGATCTGCATACCATTCGAAGCCTAAAACTATGGGGGTAGATTCACGTGGGTAGGTAAGAGAGCTAAATATTCCATTATGTCTAGAATAGATAGAGCAATGGCTAATTGTGATTGGTTATATATGTATCCCTCTGCGTTAGTCACTCTATTACCGTGGATAGGACCTGAGCATAGACCTTTAGTCATTACCACTGAGGGTCCAAAATGGAAAAGAAATAGATTGTTTAGATATGAGTCTAGATGGCGGTTATACCATGAGTTGAAACAAATATTAGATCAAACATGTACTTGGGAAAAAGAAGCAATTCAGAATGGATAACTTCCTTAAAAAGTGTAGAAATGCTTTATCACAATGGAGGAGTAATCATAATACAAACACTGGAAAGGTTGTCAACCAACTTAAGACTGAAATCCAGAAAGAATATGATGCCTCTCCATTGACTATAACCGTCTTATGTCCCTAAAGGCTCAACTGCAGATTACCAGCTTGAAGAAGAATTTTGGAGAACCAAGAGTAGGATCTTTTGGCTCCAAGCTGGAGACAGAAACACTAAGCTCTTCCATGCCAAAACAAAACAGCGAAGGAACTACAACCGCATTATTCATATACCAGATGACCATGGGAACATATATAAAGAAGCTAAGGACATTCATACTCATATTGAAGCTTATTTTTGCCATTTATTCTCTAGTAAGGAGATTATATTAAACTCTCAACTAATGGATGGAATACCCCTCACAGTTACAGATCAAATCAATAGGAGCTTAACAAGAACAATTACCGAACAAGAGATCAAAGAAGCAGTCTTTGCTATGAATCCAAATAAGTCTCCTGGCCCTGATGGTATGACACTAGCATTTTATAGACTACACTGGGAGACCATAAAACCAGGTGTTATTTCTTTTGTTAAGAAGTTTTTTGAACTTAACTACCTAGACCCTAAGCTGAACCAAACATACATTTGTCTGATACCTAAAATAGAAAATCCTGCTACCATTAGAGACCATCGGCCTATTAGATTAGCTAATGTAGCTTATAAGATAGTCTAAAAAATCCTAGCCCAAAGGTTTAAACCATGGCGAGATAATATGATCTCTGAAAACCAAACTGCCTTCATACCTGAAAGATTGATTACTGACAATGTACTTATAGCCCACAAAATGCTTCACTCCCTTCACAAAAAAAATCTAAAAAAAAAATTTGTGGCTATTAAAATGATATAGCCAAAGCTTTTGACAAGGTAGAGTGGGGCTTTCTTGATGCAGCTATGGAAAAAATGGGATTATGTATGCAATGGAGGAACTGGATCAAGACCTGCATAACAACTGTCTCATACACTGTCCTCATCAATGGTGAGCACTCGCAATGTATCAAGCCACACAGAGGACTAAGACAAGGTGATCTTATTTCACCTTATTTACATATTCTATGTACAGAGGGTCTATCCAGACTAATCAAGCGCAATGTTCAACAGGAGAAGTTACATGGTTTTAAAGCTTCTAGAAACGAGCCTCCTGTCTCACACCTTTTATTCGCGGATGATTCCCTCTTATTTTGTAAAGCGACTACGGAAGAGGTAAACAACCTTTCCCTCCTACTTAAAACCTACCAACAAGCGCCAGGGCAAGAAATCAAATATACTAAGTTAGCCATCACATTCAGCAAAGGTACCCCAAGCTCTACTCAAGATCAAATTACCCGCTGCTTAGGTATTGTTAAGATTGGGGGATTTGGAAAATACCTAGGACTACCAAAGTATATAGGTTGAAACATGAAAGAGGTATTCCAGTACATTACTCAAAGAGTTAAAAGTAAACTCGAAAATTGGTACATGAACTTTCTATCTCCAGCAGGTAAAGAAGTCCTTCTCAAAGCAGTCATTACAGCTATACCGACATACACAATGTCTTGCTTTATGCTTCCCAAAAAGATGATTCGAGAAATCATGAAGGCAATGAGAAGGTTCTGGTGGTCAGCTAACAAAGATAAATTCGGAATTTCATGGATAAAATGGGACAAGATCACTCTGTCAAGAAAAGAAGGAGGCCTACGATTAAGAGATATGATGGCTTTCAACAAAGCACTCCTTGCCAAACAAGCATGGAGACTTATCACTCATCCTTCTTCCATGCTTGCTCGGGTGTTTAAAGCCAAATATTAGAGAAAGACAACGTTCATGGATGCTACGAGTTATCAAACACCAAGCCTCGCTTGAAGAAGTATTATCCAGACACAAAAATTACTTAAAAGAGGGACGCGATGGTTGATAGGTGACGGCCAAAAATTTCAAGTTTGGAAGGATAGCTGGCTCCATGACCAAGAGAATTCAACTCCAACAGGTCCATGTTCGATTCATACCCACACTTAATGGTGAAAGATCTGTTTATTGCAGGAACCAAACTATGGGACGTTAGGAAAATACAGGACTTAGTGCACCATCATGATATACCAAAAATTCTAAATATAAGACCAAGCTGTACAGGTTCACAAGACACATTGTTTTGGTTCCCAAGCAAATCAGGAGTCTATTCTGTCAAAACGGGCTATCATATCCAAAGAACAATAGACAAAGAAGATCAACACAACTAGGTTCCCAAGCAAATCAGGAGTCTATTCTGTCAAAATGGGCTATCATATCCAAAGAACAATAGACAAAGAAGATCAACACAACTAGGTTCCCCTCGATTCCCACTCTTAGCTTCAACACAAACTCATAAAAGAATTAAGGAGGCAAAATATTCCACCAAAGCTAAAAATATTCTGGTGGAAAGTCCTCCATAATGGTTTCTTGTAGCTGATAATTTAAACAAACGTGGTATCAGAAACTACAGTTATTGTCAAGTTTGTGGTGAAGATATAGAGGTTCTTCCACATATGCTTATTCATTGCAGGGTAGCAAGAGAAATCTGGTCTTTATTGCTTGGAGATAACTCGGCGTCTTCTTTGCCTGATATAACATTGTTCCAGTTCTTCCAATATCTGTTAGACAAGGCCAATACTCACACAAAAAAATACATTGTCTTTCTTTATAGGATGGAGAATCTAGAAAATGAGGAACAAGCTAATGTTCGAGAACAAGAGAGACCACATTATCAAAACCACCCATGAAGCTATTCTGGAAGAGAGAGTTTGGAATGAGGCTCTTCGAATAAATGACCCTATTCCACGAAATCCCCATCATCCGACCCCGACAAACCTTGATGATATTCTTCATAACCATAAAGGTATGTACTGCATTTTAGATGCATCATGGAAGTCACCAGCTGGTAAAGCTGGCATATGATGGTCCTTGTTCAGCAAAGAAGGCATTCCTAGGCTCCATGGAAGCTCTGCAATTGATCCTACACACTCACCATCCACTGCAGAAGCATTGGCTATGTGGCCAGCAGTCCAGCAACTTCACAATCTAGCATGTAACGAAGTGGTTTTCTTAGGAGATTGCATGGAACTGATCAAACATTTGCAGAATCATTCGAGGCAAGCAAAGACTAAAGTGATGCAGATATGTGAGGCAAATTCCACTATTCAGGACATCCTATGCTTAGCTAATAATAACAATTATACCTTCCATCATATCCATAGGAACCACAATTATATTGCTGATGTACTTGCTAAGAATGCTAGGATTAATAACCAAAATTATGTCATTTCCTGGCAAAACACATAAGCCATTGTAATGTTCTGCAATGAATGAAAATGTTGACAAAAAAAATATATTAGATTGCCTTCTCAATGAAAAAAGCAATTAGTGATGAAAGTTTGGAGTAGTTCGTTAGGTAAGTTTTATGTTTGTTTAAATGACAAAAAATAATTAATAAAAACACATTTGGTATTTATGTCAGATTCAATTTATTTTGGTTTCATTTTATCGGGTGGATCAGTTCGAATTTATGACTTGAACATTTTGCTGAGGAGTTCCCACGCACCTCGTCTCGTGTAAGATGTCTCAACAAAAACATTAGAGAGGCACACAAATTCTGAGCTATTATCAGACTTGATTGTTTTAACTTGACTAGAAAATTGCCTCTCAACAAGAGCAATGAAAATTTTTTCAGATGTTTTGGTGCTTCAGTTTTCGATGGTAAAAGATATATCCACACTACTCGTGAGTAGTCATCGAGAATGGTGAGAAAATATTGAGATCCGCATATAGCTATAGTTCTATACAGACCCCACAGATGGCAATGTATCAATTCAAATGCAAAGCTCGTCTTATTGATACTCAAAGGAAAAAATCTCTTGTTTGTTTTCGTGAATACAAATCTTGCACTTCTTTGAATCAAAAGTACTAATTTCAGAAAACTGAAACAACTTCAAAGCTTAGAAGAGGGATGTTCAAGAAAAGTATGCCACTCATAAGCCGAGAGGAAACTCGAACTTTGCATTGATGCCGCCATTTCCATTCCTCTTTAAATTACAGACCATTCTCCTGCTCACCCACACCAATCAACATCCTCCAAGTCCGATCCTGAAGAATACAAAGTATGTAATAACCTGAGCAACACAACCTCTATTCCGAGTCAAATGAGAGACATAAATCAGATGACATTGCAATTCATCTACAAGGAAAACTTGTTCCAGACTTAGCGAAGGACCCAGTCTGACTCGCCCTTGCTTAGTCGAAGTAGTAAACCGACCATCAAAAAGTTTTATAAGAATCGGAGCCATGTCACCAGTATCAGCCAAAAAATCAAATGCTCCAGTCATATGATTAGTTGCACCTGAGTCAATAATCCAAAATTCAACAAAGTTTTTACTGATCGAGTCTCTGTAGGTGGTGCTTTTCTTTCGTTAAGCATGTGGACCAATGTTTTCCATTGATCATCACTTAGTCTAGTGATCCCCGTTCGGTCAGCAGAAGTGAGAGCCGAGGATGAAGCACTGGCTGCTACAACATGATTCGCTTGGACAGGCCCACGACCAGCTCCGCTTCCTCTTCCATTTTGTGCAACATCTTGCAAGTTCGGCCCGCGACCAACACCAGATTTTCCACGAGAAGCACCCGATTTGCTCTTTTGTCTTTCTTCATACCATTCTGGGTACCAAATCAGCATGAAACAGTTCTCCGACGTATGCCCTTTTTCCACAGTTAGAGCATGCTCTGTTTTTGTATGGTGGTTCTCTGGTTTCATTGAGAGAACGAGCAAAACGAGAATTTGTCTGAACTACAAAACTTACAGCATCTGTTCGCTTCTCATTCATTCTACCCACAAGCTTTTATTCTTCATCTTGGATCAGCGTGTTATACGCTTATTCAAGTGTAGGTAAAAAACACGTGACAACAAAGACGATTTCACTCCACCTTACAATGTTTCATCGAAACCCATGAGGAACTGATGTAGTTTATCTTCCTCGCGCTCTTTTTTAACTTCTTCCATGGTCTTGGCTTTTCTGGTAGTCAGCCAAGCTCCTCCACAGTTGAGAGAGTTTTCCATAGTATGCTTCGATAGCGATTCCTTTTTGGCGACAATTGGCCAACTTTGTTTTGAGTGGTTGAACTCGTTGCCCATTTTTTTTACTCTAAAAGTGCTTCTTGATGTGTGTCCAGAGCTCATGAGAATCGTTTATGTGAGTCATAGAAGCTGCGATGTTCTCATCTGTTGTCAACTTCATCCAAGAGACTACAAGAGCATTGTTGACAATCCAATCCTCATAGTCTTATGATTCTTCAACATTTTCATTTTCGTTTTGACCTCTGTTCTCTTCGGGAGTCTCGTTCTCTTCTTCTCCGGTGTCTTCCTCCTCTTGTATTTTTTCTTCATCTTTGTTCTCTACTTCTTCATCGCTATTTCCTTCTTCCTGTTCATCTTTGTCTCCATTTTCTTCTTGAGATTCATCGCTATTTCCTTCTTTCTCTTCATCTTCGTCTCCATTTTCTTCTTCCCTTTCTTTCTCTTTCTCCCGATCTTCTACATCCTTAGCCGGTTCTTCTACTTCATTCTCCTCCGCAACTCCCACGGTTCCAACAAAATCAATCGTCGGTGATTCCTCATCCGTTGTTTTTCTCTTCTTCGAGTTCTTCTTGGAACTTTTCTTCGGTTTGTTCTTCTTCGAACTCTTTGAGGTCCCGCTCTTTTGTGGAGGAGGATCCGTTGGAGGAGGCCTATCCTTTCTCTTACCCAGCCTGGTTTCAAGGGAAGTTTCTGTTGGAATGAAGATATATAATGTGTTGAGATCAAGCAATGAAGAGAGACCTAACGTGACTTGCAAGCAAAGAAGAAAGGAGTGACCTAACGTGACTTGCAAGCAAAGAAAAGAGGAGAGGCATTTGAAATAAACTAAGAAGACTATGGGGAGATGTAGATCACGTGAAGGAGACCTAAGGGGAGCTAGTTCACGTGCATAGACAAGGTCAGAAGCACTCACTCACTTGCAAGACAAGGACCACTCAGCAACTTGCTCATCCCCCATGCTAGCCAAGCACATGCTGTCTCCTTTTGCTCCTCTCACTCCAAACATTAGATCTAGATCAGCATGGGTCTCTTATTATATTGTTTCTATTGTTTATTCATGTATGGGCAGTAGGCTCCTCTTGGTGTCTACTTAAACCATTGTAACCCCAACATTCAAAATCAAGGGGAAAGAATCCTTCACTATTCTCTCTATTCTCTCTTGCATACAAACAACATTCTCTTCATACTCTCTCTCTCTCTAGTCACGAATTCTCATCATTCTCTCTTGTATTCTTCACTATATTCTTCATATTTTTACATGGTATCAGAGCTCCCAAGCTCCTGAAAACTTCGTAGCTTCCGCAAATCATCAAACTTCCGTAAATCATCATATTCTCAAAACTATCTCCAAAACAGTTTCTGCTACATCTCATTATCCACTGCTCCAAACTCTCTAAGATGGAGAGCTCAAAGGAAATGGCGACCTCAGTAGCTGTAAGGAGTCCAAAGAAGAAGCCAAACCATCTCATCTGGTCCAAAATGCTGAAGATAATCCATGGAAGAGACCATTCTTGGAGAAAGGTCACTAAAGAAGCATTAAAGCTAAGTTGTTCTAATCATTCTCTGGCCAGCCATGCTGAAGATGTGTTACTGACCAACAACACCCACGACCAGCAAGAGGACAGGAGGGGTTTGAAGTGTCTCCTTGACCAGAAGGAGAGAATCAAGAAGAAGAGGTGTTGGACAGTCAATCCACACCACAAGCCCTTCAAATTCAAGTGATTCACAGCCATGGAGGTTCAAGGAACTAGCTCAGGTTCCTTGGTTGTAAGTTAGCCTCCTAAACTTCAATAAGAGCGTGGTTTAATTATTTAAATTGTTTCTGGTTGTGTTGAGTGTGTTGTTAGTATCTTAGGGACAGTTCAATGTTACTAGAGTTGTTGAACCTAGTTTCTGTCCCAAGATACTTAAACATTGTGTATGCATTGTTCTAGGAGAGTTATAGAATTGTTGTGTCTTGTTATTGTCTTAGCTCTTGTGTTTGTGTACTGTATGGTCTAGGCGAGTTGCTTAGAACCTGTTGTGTGTCTTGTTGCATTGCTAGAGTCCTAGGAGAGTTTCCTTGTCATGTGTTGCATTCATAGTTGTGTAGCTTGATTAGATGAGTTGTCTAGTCTATGCTACTGTCATAAATTATCATTGCATTCTGTTATTGTTATTTATGTGATAAAATTAGCCTAGATGCCTTGTAACTGATGAGTTATCATACATGAGCATTTAGTGAATTGGTTGCATGGATTTGAACTGAATAAATTGTTTAGATTATGTCCATTGCATCTCGTTAATCATTATGATCAGACTTGGTGAGTTATCAAGCTCTGATCCTAATGTATGGTCTAATTCTTGCTGGAGTTTGAGTGGTGTTTCAGGTACACAAGGGTTGTCATCTGTCCATCATCAAACCAAGACAAAGGAGAAGACGATGCCCATGATGTTCAGAGCCTACACATGATGTAAATTCCTGTAAATCCAGAGCCTACACATGATGTATATTCCTGACCATGGAGAGAAGAACCGGTTATAAGAAGCACATACCATGAAGGTTGTTGAGCTCCTGGTTCAAGAGACGCACAAGAAAGAATGTAGAACTGGTTGAATTAAGCGCAGGCCGTTTGGCTGTTGAGCTCCTGGTTCAGTAGACACACAAGGAGGGCCATCACCTAAGTCATGAGGAGACCGGTGGTCCAAAAACAATGGAGAAAAGATCAAGGGAGAAACTGGTTGGCTTAAGCGCAACTGTAGGGGTGATGCGCTCCTGGTTTTAAGCTCAGTATTGCTCACTTCCAAGCTTGGTCCTTCATCTATACTCTCTGGATCAAGCTTGAGGAGGGGTAATGATGAGCAATCCTGAAGATCCAAGTCGTCCATTGCCTCACCTCACATCATAAACCGGTTCAAAGAAGCCACAACAAGGACAGCAACAACTTGGTATTAGAACAGATGGCCATCAGAGACTACTTGACAAGAAGATCAGGTGTAGAGTCAGGCTGATTGGAATGCTATGAATCAGCCCAAGGCGTGGAGTTAGAACAGTTACCTTCTAGTTGGGAAGCTATGGATCAGCTTCTACAAGGAGTTAGAACAGTTACCTTCAGTTGGGAAGCTATGAATCAGCCCATAGCACGTGTGCATGTACCTGGTTGATAAAGCTTCAAGGAGCCGAGTACCGTCTTATCAAGTGGGGAATTCAAGTGGAGTTCACTCCCCACCATTCTTAAGAAAGGGAAGCACATAAAACTCTCATTTCAATTCGTTTATATGATTATTACTTGAAATGCTTTGAATGATTGTTTAGTGTATTTTCCAAAGAGCTGATGCACCTGTGGGATAATGTATCAGAAAATGAAGATGAAGCTATCCTGGTTTAGGCAGTGGCGTGTCTAGACAAGAAGCTTAGTGCGGTCATGAAGCAATCCTCCTAAGCTTGACTTGTTCCACATGGTCAAGCTTGAGGGGGAGTATTAAGAAGCTTCAATGATATGTGAAGATGGATTCCTTGGTTGTTATTCAATAAGAAGAAGCAACCAAGGCTGAGAAAGAAGATGGTACCTTACTTGAGACTCAAGGCGCAAAGAACCGGTCCATCCTTACCTTTCAAGATGGCGAGTAGTCAGAAGAGAGGGGGAGACTAAAACCAGGGTCTAAGAAGAGTCCAAGATACTGGTGTGTGCAAGATGTGGAGTTCACACTTGCAGCAAAAGTTAGGCCACGATCCAGAGCCTAAGGACTCCACCATGAGTTACCTGAAGTTCCTTAGGCTCACTGGCCAATCCATAGGCTTTGAAGAACTCTACTCTTTTCCTTAGTTGGTTTTATCCCAAATGGGTTTTCTGGCTAAGGTTTTAATGAGGGAGATTCTTCAAGGTTCCAAGCTTGTCCAAGGATCTCCTATGGTCAAGCTTGAGGGGAGTGTTGGAATGAAGATATATAATGTGTTGAGATCAAGCAATGAAGAGAGACCTAACGTGACTTGCAAGCAAAGAAGAAAGGAGTGACCTAACGTGACTTGCAAGCAAAGAAAAGAGGAGAGGCATTTGAAATAAACTAAGAAGACTATGGGGAGATGTAGATCACGTGAAGGAGACCTAAGGGGAGCTAGTTCACGTGCATAGACAAGGTCAGAAGCACTCACTCACTTGCAAGACAAGGACCACTCAGCAACTTGCTCATCCCCCATGCTAGCCAAGCACATGCTGTCTCCTTTTGCTCCTCTCACTCCAAACATTAGATCTAGATCAGCATGGGTCTCTTATTATATTGTTTCTATTGTTTATTCATGTATGGGCAGTAGGCTCCTCTTGGTGTCTACTTAAACCATTGTAACCCCAACATTCAAAATCAAGGGGAAAGAATCCTTCACTATTCTCTCTATTCTCTCTTGCATACAAACAACATTCTCTTCATACTCTCTCTCTCTCTAGTCACGAATTCTCATCATTCTCTCTTGTATTCTTCACTATATTCTTCATATTTTTACAGTTTCAACCATGATTTTCACACGTTTTCGGTGAATAATCGAAGGGAAAGGAGGAATCGAAGTGGGATGTTCTAGGGTTACGTTTTCGAATTTGGGAGAAACCGTTGAGAGAGAGGGGAAATGGAAATAAAGGAATTGGGGACTATGGGATCCCAGAGACTATTGGGTGGTTATTTGGATTCGGGTTCGAGATGGTTAAAATCGAGATTGGATCGGAGGGTTTAGGTTGGATTGGGGACGGTTAAGTCTAATTTATGATCTTTGGTTTGTATTTCAATTCGATTCGGTTTTTCCTCCGGTTAAACTTGGTAAAACCCGTAAATAGTTTATATTCCTTAGGGTTAACTGTAAATTCCAGCAATTTACCATTTTATATTTTTTCCTTTTTCTTTAATTTCTTTCTAAGATTGACCAATAAGGAGGGTGGGTATAGGAGGTGATGTCCCGCTATTAGAGGACTTCCCTCGATCGGATTCTCTGGCTTTTCCTCGGAGGAGGTTCTTTGTACGAACTTCTCATTGTAAGACTAACCTTGAATTAGCTTCTTTTTTTTTTTGTTGGTTTCGTTTACATTTACAACTTAGAATAAGTGAGGAGAGATAAGAGACCATTGTCTCATCAATTCACCGACGAACAGCTGTTTGTCTTCAGACTCGACCTGACCTGTGTGTGCTTGCGAACGCCATCGGATTTGGGGGCTTGTGTATCAATGTCAAGTTTGTTATACTACCGACGCTTTCTCTTGAGATCTTCTGGTTCGATTGATTTCGTAGGGGATTCATCTTCCATTTCGTCGTTTCTGCTGAGTAGTAGAAGAAGAACATTGTGTTCAATCTCCGATACCAAAACAGAGGATCCCAAGAAGAAGAGACCACCTTTGAAATCCTTTACTGTACAATACCTCGTGACTTCATGTGGGCTGTCCTTAGAATCCGCTAAATCGAGGTCTAGATTCGTAAAGTTCTCATCTTCCAAGAGACCAGACTCTGTACTCGCTCTGCTCAAGAACAATGGCTTCACCGTTGAACAAATCACCAGAGTCGTCAAATCATTCCCTAGTATCCTGATAGTGAACCCAGATGCAGTTCTCTTGCCAAAGCTCTTGTTTTTCCGTTCAATCGGGTTAACGAGCTCTGATACAGCGAAACTGATCTCAAACTGTCCCACGACGCTGTCCCTTAGCTTGCAAAACAGGCTGATCCCTTGCTACGATTCTCTCAAGAGCATACTTGTAGAGAAGGAGAGTATCCTCAAATGTTTGCGACGCGGGTATTGGATCTTCACTTTGGACACTGTAAAGTACTTGGCTGCGCGGCTTTCTCTTTGTAGAGATGCTGGAGTCAGGGACCAAAGCATCAGAAGATTGGTCCAAAATGGTCCTCTGGTGTTCTTCTGCTCCGAGAGAAAGTTCAACGAGGTCTTAACCAGAGTACGCAGCTTCGGTTTCGACCCCAAGAAGATGTATTTCATTCATGCTATGTTAGTTTTCTTTCATGTTAGTGAATCCACTGTGGAGCACAAGTTTGAGCTGTACCAACAGTTTGGTTGGTCCAGAGACGAGTTTGTGGCAGCGTTCATGAGATTTCCAAACTGCGTGAAGTTATCGGATGAGAAGATAAAAGGAACCATGGAGTACCTCGTAAATAATGTAGGTCTTCAGCCTAAGTCCGTTGCTATGCAACCTTTTGTTTTGGGTCTGAGTTTGGAGAAGAGAATCAAACCAAGGAACATGGTGATCTCTGAGCTTCTATCTAAAGGTTTTGTGAAGAAAGAAGATTTAAACTATTTCCAGGTCCTTAAGGTTAAAGACTGTGTTTTTGTGGATAAGTTTGTTCTGAAGTTTCAGCAGGTTTCTTCTCTCCAACCATCATCCTCTTGACAGGAGAGATATCTATAGTTTCTTCTCTCTGTTTTTTTTTTGTGAATTGTGGTATGTAATACGTTGTTGATCTCTTGTTGATTTGATTATAGTGGTTTCAACATATTAGTTTCAGATGACCTCAAACTTTGCGGTGTTGTTCATAGAATCATTCATAATATGCTTAGATGTATACATAAATAAAAAGGAGATTTGATAAGTATGATATCAGTTCAAAGACTTTCATAAATAAACAGAGGTTTTATAGTTATGATGTCTGTTGAGTATAGTTTTGAGGCTTTATCAAGAAGCAGCTACAGACTCGGACAGTTCTTCCATGAGTTCCTTTTGTTCCAAAGCAGCACAAGCCTGCAATAACAACAGGAACAAGTTTTCAAGTTGTAGGGTTCTGAGACCAAAAAGATGACTGTAGCGTTCAAGGTATGGATTTTACCTGCACTGCATCTTCTAAGCCACCTTCAAGAAATGATGTAAGCGCAAAGTTCATCTTTAGCCTATGATCAGTCACTCTACTATCCTGTAAATTTTCAGACAGCATTAGCATTAGACAGATCATCCTCTTTTCAAAGTAACGCTCTGAATAATCAATGCGTGTATTACCTTATAGTTATACGTTCTTATCTTTTCTGAACGAGCTCCAGTCCCAACCTGTTGTCGAAAGAATCAACGTAAGAGATGAGTATTCATTCCACGAGGTTGAATCAAAAAGGTTATGGGAATAGTGTTACAAAACTGGACCTGAGATTTTCTTTGATCCCTTATCTTCTCTTGTTGTTCCCTTAATTTGATTTCATACCTATATATGGCAATATCTCATCACATCAATAAGAAAGACTGAAGATGAAGAAGAGGAGGCTGAGAATTTGTTCCTTGAATGTCAGCTTACAGTTTTGCTCGAAGAAGCTGGAAAGCACGAGCCTTGTTTCGTAGCTGAGTCCTTTCTTCTGTACAGAAAATGCGTATACCTGTTGGTTTATGGACTAGGTCTATAGCCGTCTCCACCTTGTTCACATTTTGCCCTGCACACCAAGACCACTCTTCATTAGCCAGTGAAATTGTGAGAGAAGCATACAGTGATTTCTTTATATTATCCCGGTTTTTAGCCCTGACCTCCAGCGCCACCAGATCTAGCAGTTGTAAGTTCAATGTCCTTCGGGTCAATCACAACTTCCACTTCATCAGCCTATAATAAAAACATACAGAAAGCAAAGATGACAGTTTCAAACTGGTTACTAAGTCTTGAGGATATCGATAAAAGATGCAAAGATGTGAAATGTAGTTTACCTCTGGCATGATGGCAACAGTTGCTGTAGAAGTGTGTACACGGCCCTGTGTTTCTGTTTGAGGGACGCGCTGTACTCTATGAACACCAGATTCGTATTTTAGCTTGCTATAGACACGATTTCCTTTTATCTCCATCACACACGTCTTGTAGCCTCCATGTTCAGCCTTATAAAGTAGAAAAATATTTAGAAGTTAGGTAAGTGACCACATATCTCTATGTTGCTATGCTTCTTTACTGTAATGTTCTTTCAAAATGCCAGAATATAGAGATTCTAACCTCCGAGCATGAAACCATTGAAAACTTCCAAGAGCTGCGCTCGCTGTACCTTTGATACATCCGCACCTGCAAGTAAAATAATAATGCATCGCAGAGTGATGAAGCTTTAAATTAGTGCATTTTCTTAGCCACGAAATACAGGATCAATCACAGTTTCAGGGGTTTTTTATGAATACAAGTGAAACAAAAATAGTTGAAAAACCATCAGGTTGCATTTTAATTTAGGAACTTCTTAGTAGTGGAGATCACAAGACCCCATGAGCAGATAGAGGAGCAAAAGAAATAAAGGGAAGCATGTACCTACAAGGTCACCAGTCCAAATAGCAGCTTCATCTCCACCAGTTCCTGCTCTGACTGTAGTAAGGAGTAAACTTTATAATCGTCCACATGTAGATATATTTGACAAATGATATTACTTATCAACACTACAGTTAGTCAGCTACCTTCGAGCAATATGTTTCTGGCATCAAGAGGATTAGTAGGAAGAAGTAACATCTGACACAAGCAAACACACAATGTTACAACTTGAAGATTAGAAACAAGAGGAACAATTCAAATAAGTAAACGCAGCAACATCCAACTACACTATGGAAACAAGTCCAAGGGGATTGCCTAGTTACATGATGAGAAATAAAAGGGTCGCATGCAAACCTTAAGTTGTTTTTCAAGCTCTTCAATTTCTTTAGAGAGTGAGTCGATTTCAGATCCTATCATTTCAGCCATATCTTCATCATCTCCAGCCTCTTTCGCCAAAACTGAAGCAACAAAACAAATCAAAACCAACTCCAAGGAACAACAATAACGAAAAGGAGGAGAATTGAAGGAACCTTTGGATTCTTGTAACTGCTTCTCACAGTCCTTGAATCTCCTGAATACAGTTACCACCTAGAATAATCCAAAACTGAAGTCAATATTGAGAAATTGAAGATTAAGTTTCAAACTTTGTAGTTACAAGAACCTCGTCAAGCTCGGACATGGACTGTGCTAATTTTTGGTATTCAGAAGGGTTAGAAACAACATCTGGGTCAGCTAGTTTTACCTACAGATAGAATAATTCAAAACTAGTAACATGTTTCCTCTGAGAATAGCATAAGAAAACAAGAACCCATTAGGACATACAGATAACTCCTTCCATGTCTTCTCAACAGACTCCATTTTCGTAATGAGGTATGGTTCCTGTAATTTCCAACACATAAAATCATCAGCTATTTATGTTTTATAGTAAAGTCCAAATTTAAAGTCAGCAACAATCACTTACAGCCATACAGACGAGTCGCGGAGTCCTGCGGAACGGCGAAGGAGGCCACAAGACTAAACTTACTGCTGCAGGTGGCTGCCTCGAACGTAAATTCAACGGTGAATAAGAGTGAAGTTGGACGAAGGGTCGAGCCATTGGACTCGTCGTCGTCGTGAAGCTATTCATCTCGTTAAGAGAGGTGGTGGAAGAGGAAGAGTGGCGCGTGACTTTTTGTCGGATAAGGAAGAAGCGTTTAGAGTTTTAGATGATGAGACGTGTTTGGCTGTGAGGACAATAGTATCTTCGGTATACTAGTAATCGGAGAAGAAAGGCCTCTTTGTCGTCAATTTATAACCTATCTATTGGGCCTTTAAAATCCTTCTTCCGACCCACATGATTTCAATACTCACAACATTTACAACAGCAACGAAATTACGGTACAATTTAGATAAGGTCGTCAAGGGAACATCAATGACTTCATGGCCCAATGGATAAGGCGCTGGTCTACGAAACCAGAGATTCTGGGTTCGATCCCCAGTGAAGTCGAACATAATTTTTATTCTCTGGTCAGAATTTTAAAGGCTAACACCAGTTTCAAGAGTAGTCAGTTCTGCGTTACCCACCATTGGAATCCTTAACAATAATTTTTTTTTTTAAATAGTTAAGGATTACAATTTCAATTTATCCTCCAATGGTGTTACCCATTATAGAGTCCTAATTTTTTTTTGTAATATGTAAAACATTTAAATATAAAAATTCTATTTATTGAAAGATTAAATGTAAAATACAATAATTATACATCTTCATCATTATCAAACTTGTTCCAAATATTTTCGATCAAATCATATTTCAATTGATCATGTATACGCCGATCACGAACATGATTCCGTACGCCAAGCATATTACCGAGATTTGAAGGCATCTCGGTAGAATATGACATATCCACCTGTGAACTTCTACTCGACTCTCCTTCTTCAAACTCGGATGTATCATACTGAGTGTATCCATTGCATTCATTTTCTACTATCATATTATGCAGTATGAGACATGTTCGCATAACCATCCCTATTTGTCTCTTATCCCACAAAATTGTCGGGTTTTTCACTATCGCAAATCGAGCTTGCAATACTCCAAAAGCACGTTCCACGTATTTTCGGGTTGCTTCTTGAACTTTTGCAAATAAATTTTCTTTAAGACCTTGAGGGAGTGAGATAGATTGGATAAATGTTGACCATTTTGGATATATGCCGTCTGTGAGGTAGTATGCCAAATCATATTGGTGTTCGTTGACCACGTACTGTACACTTGGAGCTCGACCTTGTAAAATATCATCAAAAACAGGAGATCGATCGAGGACGTTAATATCGTTTAACGTACCTGGAGGACCTAAAAAAGCGTGCAAAATCCAGAGATCTTGTGAAGCTACAGCCTCCAAGACAATTGTCGGTTTTCCTGATCCACGTGTGTACTGTCCTTTCCAAGCGATTGGGCAATTTTTCCACTCCCAATGCATACAGTCGATGCTTCCTATCATCCAAGGAAAGCCGCGTATCTCTCCAATATCGAGTAGTCGTTGAAGATCCTCCGGAGTGGGTCTTCGTAGATATTCATCCCCAAATAACTGTTTTACGGCTTTTGTGAAATTGCTTAAACACGAAAGTGCAGTGATTTCACCAAGTCGAAGATATTCGTCAACGGCGTCAGCTGCACAACCATAAGCAAGCATACGAATAGCTGCCGTACATTTTTGTAGTGGAGATAGACTTAACCTTCCAACAGCATCTTTTTTTTGCTGAAAGAATGGAAAATTTTCAGAGAGTCGATCGACAATACGCATAAATACTTCCTTGTTCATGCGGAAACGGCGTCGAAATAAATGAGCTGGAAATGTCGGATCATCACTAAAATAGTCATTCCATAGACGGTTGTGGCCCGCTTCACGATCCCGTTCGTGATATACACGTCTTCTCGGTCTAATTGGCCGATTCTCCACGATGTTGTTGTATGAATCTTCAATATATTCATCGACAGCCTCATCCAAAACTGCATATAATCTTCGATCCACTTCATCTGCCATATTTGACTATCTTTCAAATGTAGAAAGTTTATTAAATTTTGTTGTTCTCCAAAAAAATGAAATTCTCTAAAACTTATATTAGGCATGACAAAGGATATGACTGGATCGCTATAAACATCAACATGCTCTTTTCTAAACACTAAAACTCATAAGAGAAAAAGAGAAGACCATTGCTTAGTCTAAACAAAAAAGAGAAGACTATTGAGTACATAGTTATATGGAGAATTATCAACTCTAAACAAAAAGTATAGTTACAACTGCCATCACTTGATATTTCTAGTATCTATCATTGCCATCACCTTTTAAAACAACAACGTGAGCAAAGGAGAAAACTTGTACATAAACCAAATACATTTCGAGTAATACATGTACATAAACCAAACACATTTCGATTAATACATGTACATAAACCAAACACATTTCGATTAAATTACATTAACCAACAAAGAGACAGCTGCATACCTTACCAAGTAGAGAAATAAGTAGCAAAGGAAATAGATTATAAATGCAAGGTTTGAGTACAACGGAGCAAAGGAAATTCGAGTACAACAAGAGCAAAGTGAATAGCTCTTTCAGCCGAGTCTACAAACATACTTTATAAAGGCAAGGAAAAGGTAAAACAAACAACCCGTGAGTAGGTTCACATGGAGAAACAAGAGAAAAATACAAACCAAACAACCCGTGAGTACTTGACAGCAGCTTTTGTCTTGTACTTGACCTGAAATGGAGAAACAAGAGAAAAATTAGATTATTAAAGAAAGCAACAATGTAATGAAACGGGTCCTATAATGAAATGTGTACTACACTTAGAGCTAATAACAAAGAAACAATATAATGAAATGTGTAATAGAGTTAGAGCTAATAACAAACCAACGATCATCACATCATTTCAGCAATAAGTTTCATTTTCAGAACTAACTCCATCTCAGAGAGTGGCTCGATCTTTGAAAGCAAACTCTCAAGCAAATTTTGTCTAGAGATTTGTTTCTTCATCTCCAACAGCCCTTCTATCTTTGATAATTCTTCTTCCTTTCCACTTTTCTTCTTCTTAGAACCAGCCTTAGCAGCCTTAACTCCTACTGGTCTCTCTTCTGCCTCTGGAACTTGTTTCCGCTTCTCTTTAACAGCCTTCTCGAGGTAGGTGGAGCACCATTTAACATCAAACCTAAGCTCCCTCCACGGGTGTTCCAAGTTAAACTTAATGCCCTGGTCACTGTGGAAGATATCCAACGCAACCTTCATCACATCGTTCTCACTTTGGCCGCTTCTCTGGTCCCTCAGTGCTGTCTCGTAGCAGCCCGCAAACTTACACACTAAATCATTGATCCTAGCCCATCTTTGCTTGCATTGCCCTAGTTCTCTAGGTACTGTCCCAACCAGGAGAGGACTGGAATTGTAGTACTCAACAATCCTCTTCCAGAAGGCATCAACTTTCTGTTCGTTACTAACTACCGCATCCTCGCTTGTGTTGAGCCAAGCACCGATGAGGATTTTATCCTCCATCGGTGACCATTTTCTCCTCTCTTTGACACTAGACTCTTATGGACATTGGCTACTAACGAAGGAGATGAGGATGAGTCAAGGTCAATTGACCCTTGGCTGGCTAAGAGGTGAACAAAACTAGATGCGGATGCCATTTAGGAAGAAGTTTTTTAAGGATGAACTCTATTAAGGAACAAGTCTTGATGTGTTTCTCTAGTAGAAACACATACGAATAAATAGGGGATTCAGGGTTTCAATTAATCTTTGTAGTTAACAGTCATATCACAACAGCTAATGACACTTTAATGAAGTTAGGCAACTCAAAAGTAATAGGTTGGTACAATTTAATGGTGGTTTATAGTTCATTTATAACCTCTAATTTCAAACTAATTTTGTTAAGTTTGAACTACTGACTTAAGAGTTCTAACTATGAACAAAAGACGGCTGCTTCTACATTAAACCCCCTACTTACAAAGAAAGAAAGTAAGATTTTATAAACTAACCTCAGGGAGCTCTCTCAAGTTCAGACACACGCTTAGCCAGCATCTTCACCTGCGCCTGAACATACACCAAACAGACCTATCAATGTTTTGGACAGAAATAACAAACAACTCTCAATGTTATTAAACGTATACGTATAAACTCACCTTAAGTTCATGGCATTCTTTGAGCAGGTTTTCATGGTCGTGAACCCATAAACTGAGCCTCTCAATCTCTTGGTGCACCCCCATAACCCATGGTTGCCTGAAATGCAACCCGTCATTCTGCCAAAACATAAAAGAGTTTATCAAAATTGGAGAACAACAATTTAATATGATAAACGACACAACAAACCTCGTAGTCTTTGCATATGAAGTATCTTTTCTCAGGTAGGTAGTCGTACGTATCGTCTTCGTCCACAATTTCTTTCGTGATTGACCCACATGGGCAGAGTTTTGGAATCCCCTGTTGTGCATCTGCCACAAACTGAAGCCGGTTGTAGTATGCTTTGTGTGCTTTCATATCTCGATATTCTTGAGGATCCATTTCAGAACCTGCAAAGAAGAAAACTTATAAGTGAAAGCGTTCCATCGAGTTGTAACATATCAAATCCACACAATAACAACAATAAAATACATCTAATAGACGAAATTATCAAGCGCAGATGAAAACCCTAATTCGATTCAAAATCCCCGATCTGTTAGAAACCCTAAACCCATTCAAACATTAAAATCGAACGGTAAAAACAGAAGAAATCAACATGCATCGACTCTAGATGCAAAAAATGAATCAAAGTCTCCGATTTACCTTCACCACCCACGATCTCCGATTCGCCTTTCGTTTCGCCTCTGGGTGTTTTTTTTTCTTTTTCGTGTTTCGAATGAGTGTGTTTTTTTTTTCCTCACGCGACATGGTCCAAAAACGCTGCCAGCTCACTAAGGATTTGATCCTTAAAGCCCATAACTAGGGACCCTTTCTTAAGCAAATCAAGACTTATACTATTATTAAAATGCAAATGGACTAAGGACTTACCTTAAGGATTGGACTAACAGCCCGCGTTGCGGCTGCTCTAAGAAAGTTAAGTTATTTACCCACAAACCATTGGTTTTGATGTGAAATTTTTAAAGAATATTAGAGAGTAACGAGCACTTGATGGTTTGGGTCGCCAACAAGTATTCCAACAGGCATGAGAGACTTTTAAACAGTAGTGGAGCATTGCAATCTTATAGATATGAGTTATCAAGGATCTCTACATCTTAGTGTAATAAAAAACTCGTTTATAAGAACCTTGACATAGTGTTTATAAATGAAGAATGGATTCAACAATACTCAAGGATTTACAGTATTTTTGAAATAGGGGGAAGTTCTGATCATTTGAGGTGTAAAATCAAATTTCGAGAAAAAAGAAAAAAGAGAATAACGTTCAAATTCACCAATACTATATAGCTAAAATGTCTGAGTTTTACCTTTTATAGAGACGCAATAGAGTTAACGTGAACCATTTTTTCACTCTACATTGGCTATGTTTAGGCTTACAAAGAATCTGAAGAGGCTTAAGCAACCAATTAGATTGTTGAGTAAAGAGAAGTTGGGAACTTTGTTAAGCAAACTAAAGAAGCATACTTATATCTTTGTGAGAAGAAGAAGCAAATGATGCAAAATCCAACAATTGAAGCTATCAAGGAGAGTGGTTTATTTATGAGAAATAAAAGAAACTGGCTGATTTGGAGGAGGGTCTAAACAAGCAACGATCAAAACTTTATTGGCTACAAGTGGGAGATGGAAACAATTCACAATGCAGTGAAGATTAGAGAGATTCAAAACTCTATTTGTGAGATTATGTGTGAGGATAAAACAGTTGTGGAAGGAAAAAATATGAAACAAGAAGCTGAGAGATTCTTTCATAATTTCCTTAATCACACTCCACTTGATTATGAGGAAACAACAAAAGAAAGGTTAGAAGAGCTATTAAAATTTTGATGCAGTGAAGTAGATATATCTATGTTTGAAAAACATGTCATGAAGGAGGAAGTTAAATCAGTTATATTCAATATGTCAGGGAATAAATCCCCTGGTCCAAATGGTCTAAATGCTGAGTTTTTAAAGAAGCATGACCGATTATAGGAAAGGATGTTATGATTGCTATTAAGTTTTTCTTCATCAAACGTTTTCTGCCCAAAGGTCTTAATTCTACTATATTGGCTCTTATACCAAAGAAGAAAATTGCAAGGATAATGGAGGACTAAATGCCAATCTCATGTTTTAATGTTCTCTACAAAACAATCTCGAAGATCATAACACAAAGATTGAAGATGGTTTTGCCTAAGTGTATTGCTCTCAATCAATCTACTTTTGTTAAAGATAGACTGTTAATGGAGAACCTGGTGCTAGCAACAAAGTTGGTTAAAGATTATCATAAAGACTTATATCACCAAGATGTGCGATGTAAATTGATATTTCGAAGGCTTTTGATTCGGTCCAGTGGATTTTTTTATTGAATATTCAGGAAGCTCTAAACCTACCTAACAAGTTTATTCACTGGATTCATCTATGTATCTCGACTGCTTCCTTCTTTGTTCAGATTAATTGAGAATTAGCAGGTTATTTCCAGAGTTCAAATTGTTAAGGCAAGGTTGTTCCCTCTCTCAATACCTTTTTGTGATATGTATGAATGTGCTATCGAAAATGCTAGATGAAGCAGCAGAGGAAAGAAAGATAGGATATCATCCAAGGTGTAAAAATATCAGTCTAACACATTTGTGTTTTGTTGATGACCTTATAGTGTTTACGGAGGGAACATTAATATCAATTGAAGAAATTCTTCTCGTGTTTGATGAGTTTGGAAAAACTTCAGGATTACACATAAGCTTGGAGAAATCAAATCTTTTTATGGCGGGTGTGTTTTTGAATAATCAAAATGATATCACAACACATTTTCTACTTAAAGAAGGGAGATTGCCAGTTAGGTACTTCGTTTTCCATTACTGACAAAACTGATGATTGTGAGTGATTATTTACCTTTTTGGAGAAGATAAGAAATACGTTCATGGACATGAAGGACATGAAGGTTTTATCCTATACAGAAAGACTGCGGCCGTTAAATTTAGTCATTACAAGACTTACAACTTTCTGGCTACGTTTAGACTGCCTAGTAAATGCCTAAAGGAAATAGAAAAAATGTCTATCCGTTGGTCATGACCAAAATTGGAGGGTCGAAAGACGAAGATCTCATGGCAAGAAGTTTGTTAATTGAAGAGTGAAAGGGGTTTGGGTATAAAGTCGTTACGAGAATCTAATCTAGTATGTTGTCTCTAGCTGATCTGGAGGATTCTCTGTTTAGCAAAATCCCTATGGGTAAAATGGATTAAAGCCTATATGATAAGGAAAGGCTCAATATGGATGACCAAAAGTACTCAACATGGATCATGGATTTGGAGAAAACTTCTGAAATATCGAGAGGTTGTTAAAAAGTTTCACCGAGTTGAGATAAAAGATGACAGAAATTTTCTTTTTGGTATGATTCTTGGTCATCAATGAGGAGACTGTGAGACATATGTGGAGACAAGGGTTTCATTGATATGGGTAAACCGGCTACTGCAACGGAATATAAAGTAATGCATGGGCATCAGAGAAGAAAACATCAAGTAACTTTGTTTAATAAAATGGAAGAGATGATTGTTCTGCAAAACTTAAAGTAACACATGAAGAAGACATTGCTCTATGGAAACATCATGATGATCAATATACAGCAAAATTCTCAACAAAAAGAACATGGAAAGAGATAGGAGAAGTTTATGCAAAGTGTGGTTGGGAAAAGACAGTTTGGTTAGCTATGTGTGGGTCAAATGTCTAAGCCAAAGCCCAATTCGAGATCTTTTATTTCGGCCAAGAGTATGTCGGTTGGGCCAGAAATGATTACAATCCCTTATATTAAAGACATTGTCCGTTTTGGCCATTACAAGAAAGAAAGAGAGAGAGAACAGAGCATTGAGTAGAGGAGAGAGAGATAGCGGCGACTTCATCATCTCTGGCGAGATCCGACGGTGGATTCAGCTAGTTCCAGCTCTGATTACAATCGTCTTCACGTGCTTGTATCACTTTGATACATGTCACGAGTAGATGTAGAGATTAGATGATTATGTTGTATACTCTCTTGTGTAATCCATGCCGAAGGAGTTTTCCGGCGAGTTTCTTAGTGAAAAGAGAGCACCGCCTCTCCCCAGACGTAGTGGGAGGTCACCGTGAACTGGGCAAACAAATTCTTTGTGCTCTTCAAGTTTAAAGCATTAAACAAGATTGAAAAAATCGCAAGATCAATCAATATCGGATCCTAACAAGTGGTATCAGAGCTGAGGTTAATTAGTTCACAAGGAAGTTTCAAGAAACCATCACTCTCAGAAGGTGATCGTCTCTAACAAGTAAGGAGAAATCATATCAAGGTTCAAAACTTATCTGCTTTCTTTTGTGTGCGTTGTTGAAGACGAGTCAAGCTTGGTGATCGTGGTGGTAGTCGCGTGGAGCTGTTGTAGTTTTCAAGTCGATCTTGCTTGTTGTCCCTGATTAAGACTGCAACCAAGAAGTCATGGAACCTACAAAAGGTAGATTCAAAGTTGAGAAGTTTGATGGACAAGGGGATTTTGGGATCTGGAAGCACAAAATGCTTTGTGCATTGGAGATACTTGGTCTATACTCTGTTCTAGAGGAAGAACCAGAGGTAGTTGTAGGTATCGAGAAGGAAGAACCTGCTACGGAGGTTAAGGTTGATCCTAAGAGAGCTCGGAAGGATAAGTGCGTTAGGAGTCTGATTCAGATGAGTTTAAGCGATCAAATCATGAGGAAGGTTATGAAGGAGACCACAACCCTTGGTATTTGGAAGGCATTGGAAAGAGACTATCAAACTAAGTCACTTCTAAATTGCATATATCTCAAGCAAATGTTTGCAAGTTATAAGATGGATGAGCAGAAGAGCATTGAGCAGAATCTTGACAGTTTTCTGAAACTGGTAAATGACTTGGAGAGTTTTGACATCAAGATATCAGATGAGGATCAGATAATACAGATTGTCACAGGATTGCCTTCCAGATTTGAACCACTAGTTCATACTCTGAAGTATGGAAGTGTAAAAGACACTCTTAATGTGAATGAGGTTGTATCTGCAGCCTACGCAAAAGAGATAGAGCTGAGAGAAAAGGGGTTCTAAGGGAAAGAACAAGATACATGCTGAAGGTTTGTATGTCAGTGAAAAGGGCATAAGCGATAAGAGGAACATAAACTACTCAAGGAACATGTCCAAGAGCAGAGGGAAGAACTGCTTTAAACCAAAAGATAGTAAAGGCAACAAGGGAGCCTGCTTTATTTGTGGTAAAGAGGGGGCATTGGAAGCGCGACTGTCTAGACAAATGCAATAACAAAGGTTCTACCTCAGTCAACATTTCTTCAGTGAAGAAGGAACCCATAATTTTAACAGCCAACATTCATGACACGAGAAACGAGTGGGTGATGGACTCGTGAGCCAGTTTCCACATCACACCCAGCCATGAGATGTTGTTCGATCTAAAGGAAGTGAATGGGGGCAAGGTGCTCATGGGTAATAACACTTTCAGCGAGATAAAAGGGATATGGAAGATTCACATCAACCGACCAAATGGGTATATTGTGGTTTTGACAGATGTAAAGTTCATGCCTACAATGAGAAGAAATCTTATATCCTATGGTTGTCTAGAGAAGGCTGGATGTAAATATGTTGGTGGTAACTACTCAGTTAAGTTCTACAAGGATGGGTCATAGGTGTTGTCAGGGAAGTACACGAATGGTCTTTACTATTTGGAGGGCACAGTTCTACGAGGTGAAAGCAATCTAGCAGGGTCTACGGTTGATTATACCAAGAAATGGCATTCTAGGTTTGGTCATATCAGTCAGAAAGGGTTGGATCTACTGGTTAAAGAAGGCTACCTAGACGGTAAGGACATCAAGAAATTGGATTCTGTGAAGATTGTGTGTTTGGAAAAGCTCACAAACAAAGCTTCAAGAAAGGCAAACATACTTCAAAGGAGGTTTTGGAATATGTTCATTCTGATCTATGGGGTTCTCCATCAGTCATACATAGCCTAGCAGAGAAACAATATTTCATCACATTTATTGATGACTACTTGAGGAAGGTATTGATCTATTTCCTAGAGACTAAGGATGAGGCATTCGACAAGTTTAGGGAATGGAAGATGGAAGTTAAGACACAAACATGGAAGAAGCTAAGGTGTCTAAGAACAGATAATGGGCTTGAATATTGCAATAACAAGTTTGATAGTTACTACAAAGAGTTTGGGATTAAGTGACACAGAATATGCGCTTATGCTCCTCAACAAAATGGCGTTTCAGAGAGGATGAATCGAACCATAATGGTGCGAGTAAGATGCATGTTAGTAGAGAGTGGAATGGAGGAAATGTTGTGGGCAGAAGCTGCATCTACGGCTGTTTATCTGATAAATAGGTCACCTAGTTCAGATATTGTCTATAAGTTACCTGAAGAGTTATGGTCTGGATAAAAACCTGGAGTTAAGCACCTAAGGAGGTTTGGATCAGCTGCCTACGTGCATTCTACTAATGCTAAGACTAGTCCTCGAGCGGTTAAGGGCTACTTTGTCGGGTATCCTCAAGGTACTAAGGGGTTCAGGGTGTGGTTACCTGAAGAGGAGAAGTGTACTATTAGCAGGAATGTTATATTCCATAAAGAAGAAGTGTTCATGGATTATGCTACATATATTTTATCTAAGGGTCAAGACGATGTGTCTCATAAGGATAAACAGAAGGCTATTCTTAAGGGTTCTGGTAAGCGAGTTTCATTAAGTGAGGATCTTATCAAAGGGCCAGCTACAAGAGTACATGATTATGAGGCATCTACATCAGGTTCTGGAACTACAGGGAGTTCAGTTTCAGGTGGAGCAATGTCTGATTCTGAAGAAGAATCAACTGCTACGACACAAGAAGATGGGGATGGTTTTACAGATAAGGAAGATCAGGATCTGGATAACTACATTCTAGCAAGGGATAATAAGCGCAAGGAGAGCAAGATGCCGTCTAAATATGATGATTTTGATGTTGTGGCTTATGTTCTATCAGTTGCACATGATATTGATATTGATGAACCTAAAACCTATCAGGAAGCTATGAGATCTAAGGAAATTGACCTATGGAATGGAGCTAGTGAGGAAGAGATGGATTCTCTTAACATGAATGACATTTGTGATCTAGTCAAGAGACCTAAACACAAAAGGGTGATTGGTTGTAAGTGGTCCTACAAGAAGAAATCGGGTATTCCAGGCGTTGAACCATTGAAGGCATTGACTACAATGAGGTTTTTGCTCCAGTTGTGAAGCATGTGTCTATCAGGTTCATCTTATCTCTAGTGGTTAATGAGGACCTATGCCTAGAGCAACTAGACGTAAGGACGTCTTTTCTAAATGGTACTCTAGAGGAAGAGATCTATATGGAATAGCTTGAAGGGTTTGAGGCCAAGGGTAAGGAAGACATGTTTTGTTTACTAAAGAAGTCCCTATACGGTCTTAAACAGTCACCTAGACAGTGGAACAAAAGGTTTGATGGGTTCATGAAAGATCAAGGTTTCAGGCAGAGTACCTATGATCAGTGTGTCTACATCAGTGGTTCTGAGATTTCTACAAGAGTCTATCTGCTAATCTACGTTGATGATATTTTGGTTATCTCTAAGAGTATGAAGGTGGTTCAGAAACTTGAGGACAGTCTAAGCAGTGAATTAGAAATGAAAGATCTAGGGGCAGCTACGAGAATCTTAGGGATGGACATTCTGAGGAACATGAAAGAAGGAACTTTGAAGCTGTCTCAGGGAAAGTACCTTGAACATGTGCTCTCAACCTTCAACATGAGTGGTTGTAAGTCAGTCACTACACCTCTAGGAGCTCAATTTAAATTGAAGAGCTTCGATGAGGAGGAAACGATGATAAAGGCTCCATTTATGGTGGACATCCCATACGTAAGTGCAGTTGGAAGTCTTATGTATGTCATGGTCGGTTCACGTCCAGACATTGCTCAGGCAGTCGGAGTGGTTAGCCGGTTTATGGGAAATCCAGGTAGGGAGCATTGGGAAGCTATCAAGTGAATACTAAGGTACATAAGAGGAACTACATACTACAGTTTATGGTTTACTAGAGGAGATAGTTTCACAGTAGAAGGATATTGTGATGCGGACTATGCAATTGATCTCGACAGAAGGAGATCAGTTACAGGGTACCTGTTTTAAGTTGGCAGTAATACTATTAGTTGGAGATCGGGGCTCCAACCTATATGACATTATCAACAACAGAATCTGAATACATGTCATTATCAAAAGCAGCAAAAGAAACATTGTGGTTAAAAGGTCTGTGTGAAGACTTATGCTACAATCAAGGAGCAATTCAGATCAATTATGATTCACGGTCTGCTATATTCCTAGCTAAGAACGGAGGCTATAACGAAAGGACTAAGCACATTCATATTAAATTCAACTTCATTCGTGATGTTATAGCAGACGGTTCAGTTTAAGTGGTGAAGATTCATACTACCCTCAATCTAGCGGATATCCTAACGAAAGCACTACCTGGAAGAACAGTGGAGAAGCCCTTGGTGTCCATTAAGGTTCTTCACTAGGTTGAAGGAGGTTCATGTTGCTTGTTACTTTGATATTTTGGTACCTCGCAACACAAGGGAAAATGAGAGTGGTTAGATGAGAGGAGAGTTGTTAAGCCACTAAAGAAGAAGGAAAGATATCAACATGCAAGAATTCCAGATGAGTTTTGAGAGAAGTTTGGAATCGGGTTTACCTTGTCAGATGAGGATGGGTAAAGGTCACATCTTTACCAAAGAGTCTTGAGGTTCTTCGTTGTCCTACAAAGTAGAAGAGGAAGACTGTTAGTAAAGAGTTAAGAAGTTTCAATTTTACTCAAATTGAGTGAAGAAATCGACATGCATGAAGAGATATGAGTCAGATCGAGGAAGTTTTTGGGTTTAGAGGTTTACCTGAGATTTGGTTCGTCAAGATTTGAGTCTGGTTTTGTCATCTTCGGAAGAAGGAGTCTTCAGTAGTCGGAGAGCCGTGGTGGTTTTGAGCAGTGGTTCGTCAGTTTAGTCATGGAGAAGCTTTGGAAGGTCGAAGAAGGTGAAGAAAAGCTGTTAGCTTCGAGATGGAGTTGTTAGCTTCGAGGTGGAGATTTTCTGGGAGAATCCGTCGATGGATTTGATCGGAAAAGAAGAGAGAGAGAGGCGGTGAGACGAAGAGAGAAGCTAGAGAGATTTTAGCAGAGCTTCGCTTTAGGGTTTTAGTTTGTGTCTGGACGAGTCGACGCTTAGGTTAAGACATAGGTGGAGTTTGTGGGCCAAATTTCTAAACCAAATCCCAGTTCGCGAACTTTTATTTTGGCCAAGAGTATGTCGGTTGGGTCAGAACTGATTACAAGCCCTTATATCAAAGACTCTGGCCGTTTTGGCCGTTACAAGAAAGAAAGAGAGAGAGAACAGAGTATCGAGCAGAGGAGAGAGAGATAGCGGCGACTTCATCATATCCAGTGAGATGTGACGATGGACTCAGCTAGTTCCAACTCTAGTTACGATCGTCTTCACGTGCTTGTATCACTTTGGTATATGTCACAAGTAGAGGTAGAGATTAGACGATTGTGTTGTATACTCTCTTGTGTAATCCACGCCGGAGGAGTTTTCCGGCGAGTCTTTTACTGAAAAGAAAGCACCACCTCTCCCCAGACGTAGCGGAAGGTCACCGTGAACTGGGCAAACAAATTCTTTGTGTTCTTCAAGTTTAAAGCATTAAACAAGATTGAATAAATCATAAGATCGAATCAATATCGAATCGTAACACTATGCTACACCAAAGTACACCTTCATACATTGGGTAGCTATGCATGATTGTCAACAGGAAGCATAATGCTTCATTGGGTGTGTGAACAATAATACAAAATGTGTGTTCTGTAGTGTAGTGAGTTGATGAACATCGTTTTTTAAATGCGAATACTCTGCTGATATATGGAAGAGTCTCACAAAAAAATTCTTGAAAGATCAGTACACAAAAGTGGCTTAAGATTCTGTAACTCATCTCGAAAAACTCACAATAGAGAGTACCAAAATTCACTCTTTAGTATATATTTCAAGCAGCCATATATACCATATGGCTTGAGAGAAATGCAAGCCGCCATGGTGACAAACCATTTCCAATAAATGGACTAATTCATTTGTTGGACAAGAACATTCGTGAGAGATTCACCACAGAGGATGGGAGATGTCAAATATGATAAGGGTTTAAGATTTTGGTTTGCTACGATAAACATAACAAGATACACTTGATGTAAGCAAATGACTTTTGATATGAATAAGTGGGGTTATTGGTTCTTGCATTTTAATGGATTTGAAAATCTAAACTAAATCAAGTGATATTGGTTTTATGATTTTAAAATTCATATTGAAATCATGTGTTATTGGTTTCATGATTTATAAATTCTAATTTAAATTAGGTGTTATTCAATCATCCGAATTTACTAATAGATTTGATTTCATAACGGATTTGCATGGATTTCTTTGTTAAAAATACAAAGACTCAAATCCGAGGGAAAACCTCCGGATTTGTAAATACAAATACAAATTTATATGTTAGATTTGAAAATCAATATATTTTACATTGATTTGTAAATATTATATGGATTTCTAAATACTCTAAAGTACATGAACCAATAACGCCTCGTAAATTTAACATTCAATTCAAAAAAAAAAAGTTTAAAACCTTTTGAATCGTCGGGAAGCTTTCTGCTGTCAGAACTACACCTTTTGTTTTTGTTGTTGAAAGGCGTCTCATTTGGGACCATTAAGCAGCAGCAGCTCCTCAATTTGCATCTCCTTCCGGCGACGATGTCTATATACAAAATCGCTAGAGCCTTACCATTCTCGGGTCTCTTCAGGTTGGTTCAACTTCATCTTCTATTTCCTTGTTCTAAATTGCTCCGTTTAATTCCCCCCGGTGATGAAGTGTGATTGATTTGTCTCTCGTATAATTGCTTGCATATCGGCGTAAAGCCCTCCTTTTTGATGGCTTCAATGGAAAGGGTTTAGCTTTGAACACGAGATTGTACAACAGTACATCTTAGCTTTGTGTGCTGAAATGCTAAGGTTTCATTTTTTCAGGCAACTTGAGAAAGAAGCTGAAACTGTTATCAGTGTTCTGCAACCTGGTCCATTGGGAATCATAGAACACAAGTTCACGCCTCAAGAGATTCGTCAGGCAAAAGCTACAGTGTGTGGCGCAGTAGAGAATTGGCGAAGACATTCTGATCTTGAGCATGCAAATGGCGTTTTGAATGATTTTATCTATAAGTGAACAAGTGAGTTCATCTCTGCTTTGTTTCCTTTGGCTAATGAATAAAAATGCCTTTCATTTTGTTTAAACAATCCTTAAAAGATCAAGAAAACATCAAGTGTTTCTCTCTTTTAGTTTTGTAAAGCATTTGCTCATACGGTTTTTATGCGTACATAGATTTGATATAACAAGTATGATTATTAGAATACACAACTTCTTGATCTTAGCACCAGGGTTGTATTGTATGACTACTACACACTTGCACTTGTTGAAAACATAACCGTGCAAGGTAACCCGAAAAAAGGCAAAACAAGTAGTATATATTCTTCTCATCTTATTATTATTATCCCTAGTTGCATTTGGAGTTAAACCCATATGGCTCCGGCTCTTCTTAGCAATGTGGCTAGTTGGTTCTTGACTTGGAGAGTCATTACTTGGTTAGCCCCACCGATTAACTGTTCCCCTATGAACACAGCTGGTACACTCGGCTTACACCCCATTTGTATCAATGCTTTCTCCACCTCCTGTCCGTTAGACAACTGATCAACCTCGTAGACTGTCATCTTTGCTCCAAACCCTGAGATCAGTGTTTGAATTGAATGGCTCATGCAGCAAGAGCTTTTGCTGAAAATCACCACTGGTTTGTCTGCAATTAAACTTCTAATGCTTTCCATTGGAATGTATATAGTACAAGGATCTCTATGGTTGTTTTTTTGTTTTGATGTTATTACAACGTAAGTCTCTATTTATAGTGTACTTAGATGTTTGGAAGAAGGGTAAGATTGCATAAATCAGATCTTTGTCACTACTTTACTACTTTTTGTTCCTTCCCCAGTGATGTGCCCTTTGGCGTTCACTAAAAACTGCATGAACTTAGATTCTTTCATTTTTCAAATATCAGAAACCAAGTGGCATATACAGTTCATGAGAATGTTCTTCTATTTTTTTCCTTACTAAATACGGAACTATCCTTGCCAATGGTTTAGTAATGATCCACGGATTCAAGGTGGCATTCAACAGTGTGATTATGTATACACTATGTTGCTTTTTTCTTGTTGCAATATCTTTTTTTTTTGCTTTTGATGCATTTACTGAGGTGGAGATTAAATTATGGTTTATCCAGTTAGATGCCCATCTTTTCAAGCCACAATGGATTCCCAACAAGTTTTAGGCTCAAAAGATGTCTTTGAGATACTTTTCTGCTTGTGTGACCTGGAGTCTAGAGAGCAAATGAGTGTATGATCAGACCCAAGATCTTACTTTTAGCTTTTACACCATCTTCAAAATCATTTTCAAGTTGTGTCTTCCCTTTCTTCCGAGTTATCTGAATGTGAGAGTTTGTCTTAACTCTTAAGAGTTTCTTCTTTCTTGTTGCATTGACTCACAAAAGATAAAAAAAAAAAACCCCCACCAATCCATTTCTGTGGATTCTTGAAACCAGATTTAGAAAAATCCACAGAAATGAGGAATCTTTGGTAGATTCGTGATAAGGCCATGTGTCATAATTTTCACCATGATTGACTTAGCACACTTATGATCATGGGTGATAATAACAAGAGCATAGATTCTCTTCCACATCTCGGGAACAATCTACCAAATTGGCTCCCAGAATTGCCCAAAGGTCATCATAATATGTTTCTTAAGTGTCATCTTCTCCGCAGAACTGCTACATTCTTGTTATGTAATGAAAACTTGGAACTGTAATTAGAACAAAGTATGCTTCCAGTTGCACAAAGGAAAAACTTGAAGTTAAAGGGTAAATGTTCTTTGAAACCCAAAAGAAACATTAAACAAAGAATAGAATTGATACAAACAAAAGTACTCGTCTTAAAGCTCTCCATCATCCGTCATCAGGTGATGTTCATGACGAGCACGACAGAGTTATAATGTTCACCGAGCCCAAAAGCATGCCGGTGATACGATAACATGAGGCTCGAGTCATTGTCAGACTTATACTCTTTACCCATTTCAACATCAGGAAATGATCCTGAAAACACCATTATATGTTTCCTCAAGCAATGTGTCAACGCCCCAAGCTCCAACTGACCACCCCAAGCCGCCGTTGACTCGACTTCTGTGCAGTATTTCTCAAACCGCTCCTCCGCAGACTCAGATTCAGACTTGGTTTCTGATAAGAAAAAGGGGATGAAATCTGTTTTGTGCTCCCTCATGTATGCAGCAGCCATTTCTCTTAGCGTCTGGTATGTGTATGGAGATGCACCGCCAGAGTGATTGGCAAGCTGGTTTTCTACTGCTCTGTAAAGGCAGTGCCCGTCTGGTTTGATCTCACTTACTGTTAACCCCAGCGGTTTAAGCTTCTTTTCCAGCTTTTGGTTCTCGACCATACGATCACTTGTCACATTGCTTTGCTCCTCTTTGATTCTCTGCTCCCTGTCCGCTTCTTCCTTGGCTCGTTTCTCGCGCCTCTTCACGCTCTTGCTAGGCTTTGAGTGGTGTTCTTGCTGAGCAGTGACTGAGACTCCAGCGATGGCTCTCACTAAAGTGTCTATATCTCCTTTCTTCTCATTCGTTTCGTCCTTGGAGATGTTGCTGCTGCCATTGCTGCTAAAACCTTGTGAGGCAAGTTCTTTGAGCTGTTTCTCCTTGAGCTTTGTGGAGAGTTTGGAAATGTCTTCTTCGACTTGCTTCTTCTTAGCTTTCTGCTCAGCTTTGCTTCCTTTAGCAGCAGCCTTTTTCAACTCCGTCTCCTTGTTCTGTAATTGTTTTATCTCTTGCCTACAATAAACAACATCATCATCAACAACACTTGTGATAAATCAATCAGGTAAAAAAAGGTTGAAGTAAGGGGGACAAAACTGAACTTGCATAGTGTGGTGTTGTTACCTGTGCCTAGCAAGCATCTCATCAACCGTTTCATGTTGCTCCATGGTGGTTTCATCCTTAGTGTCTGACATTTAAGGAGCCTAACAATACACACCCAAACACGTAAGTCCCGATGAAATTTAAGAGCAAGGAACATGGCTTCGTTGTAGTATCAGTTTGCTCCAGAATTTTTAAAAATCAGAATAATAACAAAAACCCACTAAATGAAGAGATTATACAAAGCCTCAACAAGATCGACCAATTCAATAATCTTCTACCAAACACTACAAGAATTACACATGAGCCGATTTGCCTTTTTGTATAAAAATAACCAGACTTCCAAATTACTCCAAAATTGAAACCTACAGTTCTAACTGAATTAACGGTTTCCACTTGCAAACAGTGATACAAGGAACCAAAGTTCGTACCTTTTGATCGAAGGAGAAAAACTCAATTTTGTGTGAATTAGGGTTTACTGCCAAATAAAAGAACAGAGAAAAAATTTGTCCAAAGGAAAATAACGTAAATTGGGCTATAGATCAAGTAGCAAATCAGTGCAGACAATATTGATTGGCCCTTAAGGCCCATTTAGATCAATCAACTCAGATTTGTTTCTTTGACAGGTGTCACAGGTCCTCGTATTATTCTGTCAACTCTGGCTAGGATTCTTGTTAAAAGAAAAAAGGAATCCAATCTATGAATATGGTCTAGGTAGGACCTAAAAATAAATATCAATACATCTTATTTAGTCACAAGTGTTAATATACATCCTATTGTTTTTTAATCACAAATTATGTTACTATAGGAGAAATAAATTTAGAAATGTATTCATGAAAAGTATAAGATCAATATATATAGAGAAATTTCAGTTATCATTCTTAATATGTTCTAAAATCACTTTTAATAGAAGATTTGTACTATAATAGTATTAGGAAACCCCATACTTATCTATGTAGTTCTTGATTCACTGATCGTGGGGAATACTTGCCTATATGTATATAGGTAAGATATTTTAAAAAGAATATCAATCAGTAAAGACATATATATATATATATATATGAAAATTGTTCTTATGTTTCACCTATATGCCTAAAGATTGATTCGCGTATGGGCAAGTGGAGATAGTGTCTTAAACTGTAGGTTTGGTTCCTAAGCATCTTACCCACAAAACTCATTGAAAAGGCAAGCTCCACCCATTATTTGATCATTTCGAACAAAGTTGCCTAGTTTATAAATATTTTATACACCTATATGTAAATATGAATCGTATCAAATCTATACCTATATGTAAATATGATTTACACGTCAAACGTACAGTGAGACAAACATGCTGTATAGTGACAAAAGAATAAAAACATTTGTAACTAATTCCTAACGATAAAAATCATTATAAAGTTGGAAGAGTTGAAAGATAACATGAACAGAGGATTTTACTATGATTTTAATTATCTAACCACAAACAAAAACATTGTAAAACTAGATTCAAGGCGGTATCTAGAGGACTAGACTGTCTACAGTCATATCCAGTGGCTCGTCTCTTCTTTGTCATTTTACAAATGTCCAACCCCGTATAATTTCAATAAATTTATGGTTTTCTAGATTTCAATACGAGAAATATTTTAAGATAGATTTAAAAGGTTTTTTAGTGGGGGTTATTGATTCTCGCATTTTAATAGATTTGGAAATCTAAACTAAATCAAGTGTTATTGCTTACATAATTTTAAAATTCATATTGAAATCATGTGTTATTAGTTTCATGATTTATAAATTCTAATTTAAATTAGGTGTTATTCAATCATCTGAATTTACTAATGGATTTGATTTCATAACGGATTTGCATGAATTTCTTTGTTAAAAATACAAAGACTCAAATCCGAGGGAAAACCTGTGAATTTGTAAATAAAAATACAAATTTATATGTTAGATTTGAAAATCAATATATTTTACATTGATTTGTAAATATTATATGAATTTCTAAATATTCTAAAATACATGAACCAATAACGCCTCCTTATTCTCAAAATAACAAAGACTTTAGAAATATTTATAATCATTTTAATCATTTTTTTGAAATATATTTTTGTAACAAAAACTTTAGAAATATTTATTTGATAGATTTGCTCATTCAATATTTAGAAGAGAAAGAAAGAATATATAAAGAAAACTTTAGATATTAAATGGGTTACAGTTGAACTTGAAACAAGACAAGTAGGCGACACATGGATAGTATCTTGATTTACTCACACATATTACATATAGATGGAATCATTGACAATTTACAAATACATTTACAGATTCTTCTATACATTCCTTTATAGGTACACAGATTATACAATGGCTGTGTATGTTCGTGGAGTGGGGTCAGATATGGATAGACTTCTTATCTCGGATTTTTTTTTTCCGATGACGCAATAGTCACCCCCAAACATCTGATTTTTCCTCTTTGCATAAACTTCTCAAGTTTAACAATTAGGTTTTAATAAGTTTAACAAAGTTTGACCAAAATAAACAATTAGGTTTTAGTTTATAATGTAGCCACCTTGAAACATTAAATGTATAAACCCCTTTATTAATTGTTTTAGTTGTAAAGCGCAATGCATATACATTGAAATAGCCCTATTACAAAATTCATGCATCTACAAATAATTATTTTAGATAGATTTTATCGTCCACGTATAGAGCAAATACGAGATGATTCTGTCTAGAAGTGGCCTTTTCTTTCAGGTACTAGGCTTTATGGTCATGACAATGTTAACTATATCTATATTATATCATTCATATATTAATTAACACCAAAAAAACGCATAAAAATCCCCTTTTTGTGCATGTCACATTACCACAAATTATAAACCTTCCACGTTTTCCACTATGACCTCAAGAACGAACAAAATATAATTATAGATTTAATGTTATGTGATGCTAGTATGCTACTGCCTGCCACATACCGAAAGTGATATAAGTCATATCTCTATTACTTTTTTCTTACAATATAATACACATTAACATATGACAAGAGACAACTAATCACGCCTCTAATATAACTCCATTTCAATAATAAATTAAAATATCAAAAACAGTAGTCTCCATCAGACAAAATCATAAGAGTAAGCATTTTTTTCTTATCCAAATTCTATCACAAAGAACGTAGCCTCTTTCTAGGAAATTTTTGGTTTGTGGGACATTTCAATTACAATATATATTTCGAGTGGGGTATATCAATTATATATTTATCAAGTATAATTTTTTATATCAAAGCCCGAAATAAAATACTCCAAAATCTTCCACAATAACCATTATAAATAACAGCTGATCCAAACACATGTACAACACAACACAAGCCTTTCTCATTTCCAAAACAAACACTTCACTACTAACTTCTGTTCTTCAATCGCAAATGGAGAGAATAAGAGATTTGTCGTCAAAGAAAGCAGCAGTAATATTCACAAAGAGCTCATGTTGTATGTGCCATAGCATCAAGACGTTATTCTACGAACTAGGAGCTAGTCCGGCGATCCACGAGCTCGATAAGGACCCCGAAGGCCGTGAAATGGAGCGTGCCCTACGTGCCCTTGGCTCATCAAACCCGGCGGTTCCAGCTGTTTTTGTCGGAGGAAGGTACATCGGATCATCCAAAGACATCATCTCGTTCCACGTCGACGGGTCTCTCAAACAGATGCTTAAAGACGCTAAGGCCATATGGTTATAGCCTTCCCACCAACGTACATGCATATATATATATATATATATATGAAGTCAATAATCAATGTGTTTAAAACACATTTATTATACGTATAATATAGATAACCGGGAGGAAGCATAGATGTTTTAAAATGCTTTGCTTCCTTCACATGCATGTGATTTTATAGTAAGTTATATGCATCTATAAATGCATATATGTATCTTGACTTATATTGTACGGAAGAAAAGACAAGTGTACCTTTAAGAAACTGTGTAACACTTAGTGCTAAATTTCCACATACATGAAAATAAACAAAAAGTTTTAATTCATATATGATTAATGCGTCATTTGTTAAAATACTAATGATTTGATATTAACAAAAGAATATACATTTAACACCAGAAGATCGAGATATTATGATACGATAGATCGATGAATTGACAAGACAAGAAATGATTATCAACAAGGAACTATACACGTAGGCGAATAATACTATAGAATCCCTTATCTTCGGTGAATGAACAAAAAGGAGAATCTTAAACACTTGTAAGGGCATCTCCATTAGTGAACCCCTCATGGGGTTCACACTTTTATTTTTTTATTATTAAATTTTTTCTTTTTTCTTTTTTTTTTAAAAAAAAAAAAAAAAAACGGACCTATCGCGGGTCGCCACGTGTCGTGGGGCCCGCGCTACAGTGTTGATACAGGTTCATGGTGGGGAGCTTTTGGGAGGAGGTTCATCTTGGGAAGCGTGTGAACCTCCCCATTGAACCCCTTTAAATCCCTCAATGGAGATGGCCTAAGGCTTCACCCACAAGGCACCGGAACATAGAACAACACTAGCTAAACATGTGGTCAGCGCAAAAATTCACGTCCCACTACCTGATATTTTTAGGTTTTATCTATTTTTATTGTTTTTAATAGGGTTTTCATATTATTATCTTGTTTTTTTGTTTTAATATAATGGACTAAAATAAACTTAAGAGCATCATTAGTGAAAAAATATCTTTCAAGAGGATCTCACCTTTATTATACTAATAGTATTAAATAGCATAATTTTGTGATGGCAAGTGTTAAAAGAATTTCTCAATTTTTGTGAAGATTTTTTACTGGGAGAATCTTCCCTTCCTTTTTTCTTACTTCTCTCATCACTTATCATTTCTTTTTAATATTTTTACTGTGAGATTTCATATGAGACACCCTCACTAATAGGCTCTAAAACCCTAAAAACTCAACAACAAAAAGGTTTAATTCCCAAAACCCTAGATCCAGATGCAAAAGAGTAACTGGATCCCGCAGCGTCGAAAAGGATCTTCGGAGCTGCACCACCGCAATAGTAAGCACGTCAGAAAGAAACATCACCAGCTTAAAATCCGTAAAATATAAACCAAGCAAAACGAGTTGTCGAAGAAGAAAAATCAGACCTGAAACGGAAGAAAATGTGAATAGCGGATGGGTCCAAATATGACAAAGAGGGACCTGATTTGAGTGCAAAAAATACGGAGAGAAGCCTAGATTTTTGGAGATTCTCTTAGCGCAGATCATATTCTATGGTACAAATGCAGCGGATGGATATATCCAGGTTATACCTCCACAACCGACTTCCCTCCACCGCCACCAGAGAGCACTACCTCCACTTGCCGCTGTCGAAACATGGTAGGAGGAAAAAGATGAAAGATGTGGTTTCAAACCAAATTAGGTCCCCACCTTACGTCTTACCCTCTTGCTTGGGAGACACCACTACCACACCATTAGAAATGTGAACCTTCAAACCACCGTGGATCTACAAAATTGAAACGAGGATAGTCCTGAGGATACAAAAAATAGATCCAGCCCTCACAGATCTAGCCTGTGGAAGTCTAAAAAAATTCAAACACTCTTCGACCTCTGTAACATGAAACATCTAAGATTTACTTACTAAAGAAAGCCTAGAGAGAGAGAGAGAGAGAGAGAGAAAGGGAGAGAGAGAGAGAGGGAGAGAGAGAGAAAGAGAGAGAGAGAGAGAGAGAGAGAGAGAGAGAGGTGCCATGCATGAAGTGCATGACAAAGGAAAATATATATTAAAAAGAATTTGAGGCTTTCTCACAGTGCCAGAGATGTACTCGGTTGCTAGAGGTGAACATAGCTATAACTTCATCTGATAGGTTAAACCATCTTCAAGTATTTTGCGATTTTTACCTTTAAAATAGAGAAACTTTATAATAGAGTTAGAGGCATACCCACGTAAAAGGTGGTGGGGTCAGCTGACACCATAAAAAAGGAATAATTCTTTATTAGTAATATAAACTAAAAAATTTGGAACCCAACAAATTATGATTCTTTGAACCTACAAAAAATGTTTGGACCCCACAAACTGAAGCCCAATAAATTTGGTGATGGATCCAAAAGCTACAAAAAGAAAATTTTAACTTTTTTGTTTATTAAACACTTTTAATAAATTTACCCTAATTTTAATTCTCAACTGATTCTAGAATAACTTTTTCTATCGTCTTTTCAACTTCCTTCTCTTCTCCAAATCCATTGTGCATTCTATGTAAGTTCAGATTTTACAATTAAGCTTATGGTCTCTTACTAACTTTATATCAGTTATATATGCTACAAGAGTTTAGTTTTACGTAATCGTTAATTTTTAATAAACTCAAGTTACTTAACTGAACTTTTTTTTGTTCATTAGTCTATAGATGAGAAACTAATCATTAGATGTCATGTTTGTTTTGTTTCTATGTATTTTTATATCTTTTTAATAATATATTTTTATATTTTTTTCAGCATAAGCAATGGAAAAGTTTTGAATATTAAAAGAAAAGAGTCATCCCCATCTTGTGATTTAGATGATTTGCCATGGGCTCTGCTGATCGGAAAAAATATCTGAATATCCTTTAAATCAAAGAGAAGAGGTAAATCAAAGAGAAGAGATTGAATCCTCACAGATCTAGATAGATAGATAGATAGATAGATAGATAGATAGATAGATAGATAGATAGATAGATAGATAGATAGATAGATAGATAGATAGATAGATAGATTAGATAGAGAGAGAGGTGCCATGCATGAAGTGCATGACAAAGGAAAATATTTATTAAAAAGGAATTTTAGGCTTTCTCACAGTGCCAGAGATGTACTCGGGTGCCAGAGGTGAAGAGAGCTATAACTTCATCTGCAAGGTTAGACCATCTTCAAGTATTTTGCGATTTTTACCTTTAAAATAGAAAAACTTTATAATAGAGTTAGAGTCATACCCACGTAGAAGGTGGTGGGGTCAGCTTGCACCATCAAAAAAAGAATAATTTTTTATTAGTAATATAAACTGAAATTTTTTAACCCAACAAATTATGATTCTTTGAACCCACAAAAAATGTTTGGACCCCACAAACTGAAGCCCAATAAATTTGGCGATGGATCCAACAACTACAAAAAGAAAATTTTAACTTTTTTGTTTATTAAACACTTTTAATAAATTTACCCTAATTTTAATTCTCAACTGATTCTAGAATAACTTTTTCTATCGTCTTTTCAACTTCTTTCTCTTCTCCAAATCCGTTGTGCATTCTATGTAAGTTCAGATTTTACAATTAAGCTTATGGTCTCTTACTAACTTTATATCAGTTATGTATGTTACAAGAGTTTAGTTTTACGTAATCGTTAATTTTTAATAAACTCAAGTTACTTAACTCAAATTTTTTTGTTCTTTAGTCTATAAATGAGAAACTAATCATTAGATGTCATGTTTGTTTTGTTTCTATGTATATTTATATCTTTTTAATAATATATTTTTATATTTTTTTCAGCATAAGCAATGTAAAATTTTTGAATATTAAAAAAAAGAGTCATCCCCATCTTTTGATTTAGATGATTTGCCATGGGCTCTGCTGATCGAAAAAATATCTGAATATCCTTTAAATCAAAGAGAAGAGGTAAATCAAAGAGAAGAGATTCAGTCCTCACATATCTAGAGAGAGAGAGAGAGAGAGAGAGAGGTGTCATGCATGAAGTGCATGACAATGGAAAATATATATTTAAAAGGAATTTGAGGCTTTCTCACAGTGCCAGAGATGTACTCGGGTGCCAGAGGTGAAGAGAGCTATAACTTCATCTGCAAGGTTAGACCATCTTCAAGTATTTTGCGATTTTACCTTTAAAATAGAGAAACTTTATAATAGAATTAGAGGCATACCCACGTAGAAGGTGGTGGGGTCAGGTGGCACCATAAAAAAAGAATAATTCTTTATTAGTAATATAAACTGAAATTTTTTGAACCCAACAAATTATGATTCTTTGAACCCACAAAAAATGTTTGGACCCCACAAACTAAAGTCCAATGAATTTGCCGATGGATCCAGCAACTACAAAAAGAAAATTTTAACTTTTTGTTTATTAAGCACTTTTAATAAATTTACCCTAATTTTAATTCTCAACTGATTCTAGAATAACTTTTTCTATCGTCTTTTCAACTTTCTTCTCTTCTCCAAATCCATTGTGCATTCTATGTAAGTTTAGATTTTACAATTAAGCTTATGGTCTCTTACTAACTTTATATCAGTTATGTATGCTACAAGAGTTTAGTTTTACGTAGTCGTTAATTTTTAATAAACTCAAGTTACTTAACTGAACTTTTTTTGTTCTTTAGTCTATAGATGAGAAACTAATCATTAGATGTCATGTTTGTTTTGTTTCTATGTATATTTATATCTTTTTAATAATATATTTTTATATTTTTTCAACAGAAGCAATGGAAAAGTTTTGAATATTAAAAGAAAAGAGTCGTCCCCATCTTGTGATTTAGATGATTTGCCATGGGCTCTGCTGATCGAAAAAAATATCTAAATATTCTTTAAATCAAAGAGAATAGGTAACTCGTAGATATTTGATTAGAGATCTTTGTCAACCTCGTGGTCATATCTTTAAGCAGAAAATGATATCAAGTGCAATGAGGCGATTTAATCTTGCTTGGTTTGACCAGTATAAGAATTGGTTAGAGTATAGTGTTAAGAAAGACGTTGCGAATTGTCTATGTTGTTACTTGGTTAAAGATAATAATGGAACAAGTGGAAGAACTGATGAATGGACTAACAAAGGTTTTTTTATTTTACATAAGTTTAGTAGGCTTGCAGAGCATGTAGGGCAAGTTAATAACTTTCATAATAATGCAGTTATGAAATGTGAAAACTTGATGAGACAAAGTCAGTCTATTAAGCAGGCTTTGCATAAACAGAATGATATTACCAAAAATGAGTATCGAATTTGGTTAAATGCTTAAATTGACGTTTCCAGATATTTGTTGCGACAAGGTCTTCTTTTTCGTGGTCATGATGAGTTAGAAATATCTGTTAGTAAAGGAAACTTTATGGATCTTCTGAAATACACTGCTGAACAAAATGAAATTGTAAGTAAAGTTGTCTTACAAAATGCTCCAGGAAATAATCAATTGGTGTCTTCGAAGATTCAGAAAGATATTGTGCATTGCTTTGCAGGAGAGATAATCAAATCTGTTATCGAAGAAATTGATCATGATGTTTTTGGTTTGCCGGTTGAGGAATTTGCTGATGTTTCTGATAAAGACAAATGGCGGTAGTATTTCGGGTTATTGATAAAAGTGAGATCATCAAAGAAAGCTTCATTAGCATTATACATGTGGCTAAGACAACTTTATCATATCTCAAATCTGCTACTGATTCTATGTTTTCTAAGCTTGGGTTGAGCATAAAGAAGCTGAGAGAACAAGATTACGACGACGCAAGTAATATGAAAGGTGAATACAATTGACTAAAGTCATTGATTTTAGAGGAAAACAACTTGACTTATTATGTCCATTGTTATGCTCATTAATTTTAATTGGTTGTTGTGGCTGTTGAAATAAAGCATCTTGAGGTTGGAGGATTTTTTTATATGATTTCTCTATTGTTGAATATGGTTCGAGTTTCATGTAAGAAAAAATATTATATTCGAGAAAATCACAGAAAAATGATTGAAGAAGATATTCTTGATGGTGAAATCAACACAAGAAAATGGTTGAATCAAGAGGTTGCTATTCAGAGACTAGGACAAACACGTTGGGTTCTCACTATAGAACTTTGTTGCGTTTAATTGAGTTATTTTCTCTCATCATCAATGTGATTAAACATATTCAGAATGAGGGCTTGGAAGACTCAAAAAGATGACAAGCATATGAGAACTTTGATTTTGTGTTTTATCTACAAATGATGATTCACCTTTTAGGACTTACATATATCTTATCCAAAGCTTTGCAACAAATGGATCAAGACATTTTGAATGTTATGTTATTGGTGAAATCAACAAAGAGACAATTCCAAAATTGTAGGGATAATGAGTTGCATTCTTTGATGAATAAAGTTTTTTCTTTTTGTGAAAAGTATGATATTGATAAAGTTGATATTGAAGATGACTTTATTCACCCAAAGAGACCAAGGAAAAAAAAACAGGAATACAAAACATGCATCACTACAAGGTCAATTGTTTATATGATGTTTTGGATTTGTAGCCTCAAGAGTTTAATGATCGTTTTACTGAGTTAAACACCAAGTTGCTTACTTGTGTTGCTTTTTTATCTTCTATTGGTTCCTTTTATGAGTTTGACCATTCAAAGTCGATGAATTTAGCCAAGTTATATCTTTACGACTTTAGGCCTACATAGTGCATACCTCTTGAGCAATTCTATAAATATTGACAATGTTTGACATGATGAAAGACTTAGTCAATTAAAGAGTCTAGGAGACCTTGCTTGTGTGTTGGTGGATACACATAAACATCTATCACATCCTTTGGTTTATAGGCTTTTGAATTTAGCTTAGATTTTACCAATCGCAACTGCAACTATTGAAAGATGTCTTTCAGTAATCAAGATTCCGAAGATATATCGACGAAATCAGATTAGCGATCAGTTTCTAAATGACTGTTTACTTTGTTATATTGAAAAGGTGTATTTAAGATTGTTACTAATGAAAAAGCAATGAAGAAATTTCAAGATATGAAAGATCGTATGATCTTTTTATAGAATGATGGCTTTTTAGAACAATTTATGAATTGTTTTTATTAACTTTTTGGTTTGGTTTGCACCCAAAAAAATAATTTATGGGTTCGCCCTTGAATAGATGTGAAGTTTACTCTAATTTATTATACTAAAGTAAAATTTCTAATTTTAGAGTAAAAAGGAGAATTGCTATTTCTTTCCTTATTTATAGAGGAAACACTAGCAAATTTTAATTTTAAAAGAACAAATAGAGTTTAGATAAAGTGACTCTAAATATTATTATAGCTAATTACATATATGAAATGATTAAAAATGATCTTATAAAGAACAAAACGCTGATTGAATAAATATATTTTTGTTATAGAGAAGAAATATTGGCGTAGACGCATAAAATTGGATCCCACGTCCCTATTCTACATTGTGAATTTTTGTCATTATGCATAGTAATTTTTGTGATGATTTTGCACTTTCAAAGGAGGCCTTGCATATTGTAAACGAATACAACATAATAATACTTCATCGCCCCCATTGGTATACTTCACTATTCTCTCGCTTTAATAGGCTCATTCTTTTTCATATTATTATCTTTCTGTTCATACTCTTTTTATTATTTACATAAAACACTTGTAACTTAATTAACAAATATAAATATAAAAATCAAAATAAAATAATATAATAAAATGACACGATCACTCTAACATTATAAACTTTGCTTGTGAATATTTTAACCAGAGTGCGGTGCTGCTGCCCGTTATATATTTGTTTGCTTTATTGCTATAGGTGCGGTCTTACCACCCCATATTTTATTTGTTACTTTATAAAAGATGCCTAATGCACCATAATAGCCAATATACCGCCTAGATAATCAATTTATTGTTTTATAATAGATTATTTGGTTACCATTTATCATTTATATTTTAGTTGATTCATCAGCTTAGCTTATTTACTTTCAAATATGATATGGATAATTTTATCACCATGAATAACTAAATATATTTTAAAGAGACATCTATATTAAAACATTTTGTTCAACTTATAAACTTTCAAAATTGCTTGCTAATAATTTTAGATTAATTTTTATATTATTTTTTACTTCCAAATGTCACACACACCCACACACACACACACATATATATATATATATATATATATATGTTAAAATATATTAATTACTTTTCAAAAGGTTAGTTAACGGCTAATGAATAGTATTTTAAAAATCTATAAATACACTTACAATTCATTCATTCATTTTATATCTTCTCAACATCTTATTCTACAAAACACTCATTTCCATAAAAGAATGTTTAATCCTTGATTAGTTTTTGTAATTGGCTTTTATCAATTGCTTTCTATGGTTTACTCGTTAGAGAATTCTCTCCCAAAGAAAATGTGTTTATTATCATTTTGATGTTTTATGTATTTGTATTCCTTGTAATTGCAATACTTATCCTTGCACATTAATTATTTTAGTGAAATAATATTTCTAAATATGTTATTTATTATTATTTGAGTTTATAAATCCATTGGCAAACATCAAGAAGCTCCATTTTCCCGCTCTAGACATCACCGATACCAACTACATTTTTGGGATGACTAATGTTGAACATCATCTTAATTCTCTTGGTGTTAAAAAGAATAATACTTTAACGCCTCAAGAAAAAAGCTAAATCGGTGATTTTCCTTAAAATACACCTTGATGAAAGTATCATTTCTGACTATGTCATGCTGAGGAACCTAAAGAGTTATGGAAATTTCAATCATCAGAAAACATAAACATTTTCACTAGCTCGGGATGAGTGGCAGAGTCTGAAATTTCAATATTTTGACAAAGTGATGAGTTACAGTTCTGTTGTGCTAGGAATTGTGGCTAAATTTAAATATCATGATAAAACGATCACCGGATCTAAAATTCTTAAGAAGACATACACCACATTCCAAAAAAGTTACATCACCATAAAAGAACAATATAGATTGCGGGGAAAAACCAAATTTTCATAATTAATTGTGGTGCTTCTCATAGCAGAAAAGAACAACAAGCTTTTTATAAAGAATCACATGAATCATTCAATTGGTTTTAAACCATTTTCTGAAGCAAACACATTAGATACGAAATAACCAGTGAAAGAAAATAAGGCTTTCTAGGGTCGGGTCGTGGTCGCCAAAATATCGTAGACGTGGAAAAAAAATACAATCCACAAGAAAGAAAGTCATTTCAGTGGATCCGCTCTAAGCAATCCTTTAAGAGAAAAGAAAACTAAGAAAGTACCTCCCAGAAGCGAGAAAAGGATTGTTTCAGATGCGGTGCTAAGGGACATTGGCCTAGTGTATGTCGTACCCTTGCACATCTTTGTGCTCAATACAAAGAGTCCGTCAAGGAAAAAAGGTAAACTTTGCGGAACATTCTCAGGGTTCAACGCATCTTGATGTGTTTAACTTTGTGGATGATTTTGAGGAGACCGCTATCACGAAAGCTTAAGTACCTATCATGTGACTCATGAAATATCACAATTATACCATAAATAGTTGTTGCTTGTGGAAGATTAATGTATAACTATTGTATGATTTTTATCTATTTATATATAATTAATGTGTGTTTGATGATGTATAATATTTTATAAATAATTTTATCTTATTTCTATAAACTTTTTGTTTGTATCAGAAATGGACATTACAAATGGAGCATCAACCAAGATCAATGCTATATATATTTGTATATCAGATAGTGGAACAACATATACTATTCTGAAACACATATTTACGAACTAGAACCGATAAATATCATTGTTAATACAATATCGGGTCCTGCAGATTTGATTGAAGGGATTGGTAAAACCCATTTCGCGTTACCTAATGAGACAAAATTCTCAATAAATAATGCATTATTTTCTCCAAATTCTATAAGAAATATGTTGAGTTTTAAATACGTATATCTCAAGGATTTGATACTCTGTCTTCAACTGAGGATTAAAAGAAATTTATGTGTATTACTCTTGAAAAATCAGGAAAACAAAAGTGCTGGAGAATTACCAAAACTTCTTTCTGGTCTTCATCATACATATATAAGTGCCATCGAATCACATTTGGTGATTAAGGAAAATTATGATGACTTTACACTATGGCATGATCACCTTGGCACCACTATGATGCAAAAAATCATCGAGAATTCATATGGTCACTCACTGAAACCCCAAGAAGTTTATCAACATGTACTGTGTGTTCTTTAGGAAATTTGATTATAATTTCATCACCAACCAAAATAGATAAAGAGTTACGAAAGTTCTTTGAACAAATTCAAGGCGATATTTATGGACCTATACATCCACCTTATGGATCATTATATTATTTTATCATAATGTCGACGCGTTGAGTAGATGGTCACACAGTTTTCTATTGTCCTCTCGAAATGTGGTATTTGCGAGATTTTATATCAAATAATCAAACCAAGAGCTCAATTTTCTGATTATCCAATAAAGAGAGTTAAACAGGACAACACTGGTGAATTTACTTCCCAAACATTCAATGTTATTGTATGGTAACTGGAATTTATGTGAAACATCATGTTGCTCATGGTCATAAACAAAATGGTTTAGTTGAATCATTAATTAAACGTCTGCAACTGATTGAAAAACAATTAATCATGAGATCAAAACTTCCAACCTCTATATGGGCATAAGCTATTTTGCATACAGAAGCATTGATTCGGGTAAGACCAAGTGCATATTGTTGGGTCCAATAGTCGGTCTCGTCGAATAGATCGAGCTCGGACTTCGTGGCTAACCGCATATCCGAATTAATAGGAGGGTGGTTACGAAGATCAAGGGGAGAGTGCGACTATAAAAGAGAGAAGAAGGAGGGTTAAGAGGAGCGTGCAAAACCCTAGCAATACACTTTAGACCTACGACCTTGACCTCGATCTCTTTAGCTTATTGTTTGTAATCTCTTTAAATCGATCTCACCTCCGAGTGTAGAAACATTGTTGTATACTTCTCATTGATTCAATACAAAGTCCATTTTTGTCAACCAGAATCTGATTACATCGTTGTGTTCAGACGACATCGTTTCCCACCTTTTTTCTATCTTCGTTCATAATCAAACACTACCAAATACTTAGTGTGGGTTTTAGGATCCACACATATCACAAATAATTTCCAATACAGTTAGCATTTGGACGAGAACCAAATATTTATATTCCAAAGATTTTTGGTTGCGTTCTATATGTGTCAATTGCACCTCCCCAATGTACAAAGATGAGACCTCAAAAGAGGTTAGAGATATATGTTGGTTGTGATTCTCCATCAAATATATGATATATAGAACTGCAAACTGGTGACGTATTTACAACACGTTATGCTGATTCCCACTTTGATGAAAAAGTAACCTAGTTCTAGGGGAAAAAATAAACAAGTAGAAAAGGATGTCAAATGGTATGTATCATCTTTGCTACACCTTGATCCTCCTACTAAACATTCATTAAAGGTTTGTTGAATTATGCATTTGAAAAGCATCGCAAATTAACTACCTGATGCATTTGTGGCCACCAAAACAGTAATAAAATCACATATACCGGCTGCAAATTCTTCTGCTTGAATAGAAATGCCACATGAACGTGGAGTAGATGAGAATACACGAGAGTCTAAAAATACTTTGAAGCGTGATAGACTTGTTAGTTCTAAAGATAAGATCTTTAGAAAACGAAAGTAGATGGAAAAGCAAAATTCTTCCAATATAACAGAAAATTTGAAATAAATGCACCATGATAACCGTGTTAAACATCAAGATTCTAAAGAAAATTATGAGATTTTCTATTAATTACATTTATAATATAAAAATATTGAATTGAAACAAAGTGAATGATGTCGATGATATTTTCTCGTACTTTGTCCAAAGGGAACAAATGAAGAGAGTGATGATACAAAACCAAAATTTATCTTTGAATGTCAAAAGAGACACAATTGGACAAAGTGAAAAAGTTCAATACAAATCGAACTTGATTCACTTAACAAACAAGAGGTATTTGGCATATTATAATCACACCTGAAGCTATTACAGTTGGATACAAATAAGTTTTCATTCCGAAAAGAAATGAGAAAAACGAAGTTATGAGATACAAAGCTCGTCTTGTAACTCAAGATTTTTCTCAAAGACCTGTGAGATCGATTTTGAAGAAACATATTTTCATGTTATGGACGCAATCACGTTTAGATTTTTGATGAGTCTTACGGCTAATCAAAATCTAGGGATGCGTCTAATGGTGTTGTAACAACATATTTTTATGGATCCTTGGACTTTGATATTTATATGAGAATCCCCGAATGATTTAAGATGCCAAAACTATTAAGTTCTAAGCCCTAAGAGTTATGTGTAATAAAATTGCAAAGATCATTATACGGCTTAAAGCAATCTGGACGCATGTGATATAATCGTCTCAATGTACATTTAACTAAAGAAAGATATGTAAACAGTCATATATTTCCATGTATCTTTACCAATAAAACGTCATCTGGATTTGTTATTATTGTTGTATATGTTGATTATTTAAATATTATTGGGATCCAAGAAGAAATACAAAAGCATCCGATTATTTAAAAGGAGAGTTTGAGATGAAAGATCTCGGTAGACAAAATATTGTCTTGGCCTACAAATCAAGCATTTTTATAAGGGTATATTCGTACACTAGTCTACATACACGAAAAGAGTATTGAAATTGTTCAATATGGACAAAGCAACTTCACTAAGAACTCTTATGATCGTTAGATCACTAAATGTTGAAAATGATTCTTTTCGACTACTTGAAGAAAATAAGAAGATACTTGGTCCTGAAGTGTTGTATCTAAGTGCAATAGAAACACTTATGTATCTTGCAAACTATACTCGACTGATATGTCATTCGCTGTTAATCTTTGGCACGACTCAGTGCATCTCCTACGCAAAGACATTGAAATGGGATCAAACATGTCTTTCAATATTTTCAAGGCACAATTGGTTTATGATTATTTTATACTAACGACTCAAACGGAGAAATGGTTAGCTTTGAAGATGCATGATATTTATCTGATCTCCATAAAGTTCGATCACAAACATGGTACATCTTCACAGTTGGAGGAACTGCTATAACATGGCGATCCCATAAACAAACACTTGTAGCTACTTTCTCAAACCATACTGAAATAATTGCTCTCCACGAAGTAAGTAGAGAATGTGTTTGGCTCATATCAATAAGCCTACACATCCTTTCAAGTAGTGGGATCAACTTCAATTCAAAATCGACCATCTTATATGAAGGCAATGCATCATATATTGCTTGAACAAAAGAAGGATACATCAAAAGTGACAGAACCAAACATATTCCACCAAAGTTCTTTTCGTATACCCAAGAACTTGAAACGAATAAAGAAATTGAAGTGAGATATGTTCGATTATGCGACAATGTTGTAGACTTCTTTACAAAGAAACTACCTACTAAGATATTCAGAAAACATGTTTACAACATTGGAATGTGTTATCAACAAGACCTGTAACTATCATCTACTCGAGGGGAGCTTTTGAGTTGTACGTTTTTTACTTTGCTATGGTTTTTTTACTGGGTTTCCAAAAAATGTTTTTAACGAGGCAACATTATGGAAGAAAACTTAAAGCACCGATAGTGATGATGGTCTCCAAAGGAAAGTGTTATAAAAAGAGACATTGGCGTGAAGACGTAAAATTGGATCCCACATCCCTATTCTACATTGTGCATTTTAGTCAACATGCATATTAATATTTGTCGATGATTTTGCACTATAAAAAGATTCCTTGAGTATAATAAACTAATGCACCATAATAAAATCTCCTTTTCCCCTTTGGTATACTTCATTATTCCTCAACTTTACTATACTCCTTCTTCCTCATACTATTCTCTTTCTATTTGTAGTCTCTCTTTATTATTTACATAAAACACTCATAACCTAATTAACAAATATAAATATGAAGCACAAAATAAAACAATATAATATAATTATAACAGTTATATTTGTTTTATTGTTAGACACAGACTGTAAATATATATATATACGTATAATTTCAGGATATGGTATATTTTATCTTCAAAATAATTTGTTTAAACGTTTTGTAACGTCCTGATCGCCCACGGCTAATAGGTCTCCCACACTCGTTCTCTCAGTCTATGGTTCTCATTCCATGCAGTGAGATGTGTGTTAATCTTTTCGGAGGCTCAAAGATTTTGTTTATTGTCCTTGCAATCACCACATAATATTTTCACGTGCTTTGACCTCACTCACACAGTATCGCGAATCACTTACTGATAGGTCACACATCCTTCAACGCAAGCACACTTAACTCTGAAGTTTTAAATAGACGTGTAACAAAAAAATAAGTGTACTTTGGTAATATAGATAACCAAATCAATTATCTTAATACTTTCTATGTATAAAAAAATCCAGATGTTAAAGGTTTTATATATGTAATCAATAAAATTAGTCTCTAAAATAACTGAACCTGTAAGACGTGATATTTCAAGTAAAAAAATGTAAGACTGATCTCATTTTGTTTGTTTGCCAGCCATTTATACATATACAGTTACGTCTGTGAAGAGAGAGGACAAGAGCAGAATCAAACATGAGTGTGTAAAAGTGAGATAGACAAAGAATATGTGTCTTTTAGGCAAGTTGGTGGTAGGGGACAATTAAGAGAATAATATATCACTACTTATTTTCAAATATAGTTGATAGATATGCAAATATTATCACCGAAAGCTAGATCGAATCCTGTTTTGGTTTATACATCCTTCTCTTTGGCCCATAAGGATTCGATCAGTGAGCTATAAACAAGGTTGAACTAGGTAGAAGATCCAGCTCTGAACAAAGCAAAACGGCCATTTTATCTTCATATCTAATCATAAATATGGATGATAAAGAAATACACGAAGAAGGAAAAATATAAACAGAATGACTTGATCATAATGAAAAGCCTTTTTAGACTTTGACCTTCAAACCACGAAGGATTCCTTAATCTAAAGCCGACATTATAATTAATGTGTTCTCGTTTGTAAACGACATTATAAATGTAATATGTTATAGAATTATATTTTTGTATGTTTAGTTCAACTGTAACTGAAATTCTACGGTAGAATTCATTCTATAAGCTTTTTCGAAGTAGAGATATATATAATGTAAATATAAAAATTAAAAGGGAAAAAGAATAAAAAAATATTTTTGTATCAATATTTTCTTTGTGTGGCTCCTATATTCATCTTTTTACTTTTATTTTAAGCTAAAAACTAAATAAAATATAACCAGTAATTTTTTTAGTTATTGAAACTAAAGTTAAAGACAATACCACCTAACCAATCGACGCTATTGTTTAATTGTAGGAACCATATTTACTATAACAAATCAATTGATGTGTAAAAGAATGAAAAAAACATATATTAAAATATATTAAAAATTAAAACGATCAATAGAATTGGTGATTCAAGACTTTAAATATTTTTCCTTATCTTTACAATTTTTATAGGATGATACTTTTATAGGAGTAAGGTTTTTATGATACAACTGTGGTGTTTATATCTTCCAAAAAAGGGAGAATCTAATCAGAATGTTACAAATACTTTCTGACACAAAAGGAAAATCGTAAGAAAATTGTTGCATATTAAGAATATTAGAAAAGGAAATGATGACTTGGTAATATACCCTTGAAGCTAAGTTCAAATGTCTAAGGATCTATTTTTTTTGCTATCACCTACAAACACATATTTTATGGATGATAGCGATTGTTAGGTTTTACAACAATCACAAAAACATTAGAAATTATTTCAAATCGTTTTAAGCCTCTTAAATTAAAAAATGATTCTCACAAGCGTTTGCAGTTGAGGTAAATAAATAAATATAAAAATATTTTCTAATTTTTAAATTTAAAATTTAAAACTAAAATATTATAAATAAAAATATAGATACATTTTCATTTAAATTCACTAACAGTATTATAATTTATTTTATAAAAACTTTAAACCAAAATATTCACTATAATGTTTAAGCATTAGTATATATAGATATATAAATGAAATAAATATTTTTAAAAAGTTCTAATATAAATCTTCAAAATAAAATTTTATTAAAATTATAACTTTCGTTTAAACTAAAAATAAATAAATAACTTAAGGTAATATTGTTATTAATTATATTATATTAACATTATTACTTTTCATAATAGTATATTTTGATATTTTTATAATGTTATGATGTCTTAATTAGTATTAGTAATTTATTATTAAACCGTTAAATATCTCTTAATCAGTCGGTTACATATCTTGTAAACGCACTAATTTCTAAGTATGGTACTAGTCATACAAATATCTTAATATATAGCTCTAGAAACTATGCTCATCCATACTCACGAATTCTTGTAACCAATGCATTTCAGCCAATTAGATCTAAGTCTATCAATAAAAAGAGAATCAACTAAATGACAATTACAAGAATTGGTTTTGAAATTGTTTGTTGCTGTCATAAACTAAAATAAAAAATAAATATTGTATTTATCTATCAATCAAATATATAAACAAATGAATTTGATAAAAATGTCACTTGTCAGAATCCAGAATCACAAATTCAAGTTTGGACTGGTTAGTTAGTTATTTAACAAATATAGCTTCGTAAACAATATAAATAGTAAATTTATGATCTATTTAGACTCAAAACAATTCAGAGTTTATCAACTTACCACCTAGTGATTACAGTGATGATTATAAACATGTACAAACATCCAGTCACTCTTGGATGATGATTACCACAATTTACAGTGATGATTATAAACATGTACAACATCTAGTCACTCTGGCAAATATTTTCGCTTATAAAGTTACCAGCACTAATAAAAATATAAGTGTGTTGTTAAAATAGTTATTTGATGTCTTTAGTCAAAAAAAAGAGTTACTTACCAAATGGATCACATTTGTTTTTTCTATTACAAAGAAAGTCATTTCTATTGGAAGGTCACATTTTTGAGTGGAAAGAGTTTTTTATGACTTTTATACCCTTAATGAACCAAAGACAAGAATTGATTTGTTTTGCTAGTTTGGTTTGGTTTGAACAAAAATTATTTAGTTTGGTTAGCTCTCCTTATTTATTAGGTTATTAGTTTATCTCCTTTATAGCATTAGAAACTGGTGTTTAGGTTGTGTCGTCGTTAGATTGTCGAAAATGGCTCTGTGGATGTGCGTGGGATGGACGGGTGAGGTGTGGACGGGGTCTTCGTGGACAGGGGAGGGATGAGCGGGTGAAGTGTGGACGGGGTCTTTGTGGACGGAGGAGGTATGGACAGATGATGAATGGAGGTTTGGATCGTGGACATGAGAGGTGTGGATGGAGGTAGTCTAGACTGGTGAATGGTAATGCTATGCATCATATTGACTTCTTGGTGTCCTAAAGCACATGACGAACAAAAACTAGTAAATCTGGTTTGGAGTAAATGTTGAGTCATCCACTCGAGAAACAATCGGTGGCAAAAAGCCTTGGGAGAAGGCGGTTGTCCGATGATATCTCCTACAAGAGAAAACAAGTGAGATTAGTCACAGTAGTTGAGAACAAACATAAATCAAAACTTTCAGAGCCTCCAATGAGAGGGATTTGAAAACAAAATCAGATCTGGAAAAAAATCTGGAAAACGAAAAAGGGAAGCTTGATTTAATCACTTTGCAATTAAAAGTAAGAAAATAAAATAAAAATCAGATACCAAAAACAGATATAAAACCAAAAAAAACATAAAAGTTGGTTTGATTGGTGTTGATGCAACCACAACGTCAGGGCTTCCATCTTCTTCTACACTTCCACCCATCCACGAAGACTCTGTCCACACCTCGCCCGTTCACACCTTGCATGTTCACACCTCTCCCCATCCACGAAGACTCCATCCACACAGACTCCAGTTATCGAACTCTTCTTCGTCGAAAACTGGATCGATCTCGAAAATAAAAGATCTGGGAGGAAATAAATGAAGATGGAATAAGCGACAGGTTTCTGATTTGAGGTTGGCGAATCTCGGTGATATGAAATCGCAGAGAAAAGAAGAAAGGAGCTCAAGGTTTCTGATTTCGTGAAAAGAGAGAGCTTGAAAAAATCACTTTACAATCAAATACTGGTTTTTCTAGCTATTATTTACGGAAAGATAAATAAAAATGTTTTTTTAAATATATGAATATAAAAATAAGAAATTTTAATTAACTAAACTTTTCAATTGAGATATAAAAATACCCTAGGAAAAACATTAACCAAAATAAATTTTATTAAATGATATAAACATAAATTTATAACTTCTGGGTTAACTAATCTATATTTAGAGTTTAAAATTATTGGGTGGGGTTTTAGAGATGTGATTTAAAATTAAAAAAAAACTCAAAAAAAAAATCTATTTTGGTCATTTCTGCTTTAAAATCTATTTTTGTGACAAAAACTTTTGAAATGACTATTTGAAAGATTTTCCCTTGAGATAATATAAAAACTAATATAAATTATATTTTAATATCTATTATAAAACTTTTAAAAAATATTTACTATAATTTTCTAGGCATAAATATATATATATATACACATATAAACACAAAATAATTTTTAGAATTTTAATATTCTGATTTTATAAATAGATTTTATATTATTATCATATTATAATAATACAATTTTATATTTTATAATTATATAAAGTGTTAATATTTTTAATTTATTATCAAACCGTTGATGCATTTGGTAGTTAACTAGTAATAAGTATCCTCCAAATGCAATTTTTAACATATGTGGTAATCGTACAAATCAATTAGTAACGCTTAAAACTGTAACCACCCGCATCCGCAAATTCACGTAACCGATGCATTTACATTTGTCGTCCTTAGTTTACACTTAAATTTCCTTGGTCTGTTCACGAGTCGACAAGTACAAAACAAGCTTACCTATTTTAACTGCTGCGTCCTTGTGCGTGGCTAATCTTTCATTGTCAATGAGATTCGTCGTAAAGTGCCTCAGACACATATGTGACAAAAGCATTCACGTATCCCTCATTCGCTTGCGTTGAGATCCACTAATACAATGTTGTTCAACATAAATGTTCCAAAGTCATTACAATGTACGCAAACAACCTCTCGAATCGTATGCTTTATTAATTTAGTTATGATCGTTCCCTTCTTCAATAGTATTATAGATGCCAAATAAATCGTTTACATCACTAATTTTCTGCAACTTGTACATCCAAACAGAACATTAAAAAAATTGGTATTTTTCTCGCAAAGCTGCTTTTATTCTTCGTAAGGAATCTGTTTTTTTTTCTTCATGTTTAAAATAAATAAAACAAATAATTTCTTGTTTAAAGGGGAAAAAGAGACTAGTCCATGGGATCTAACACTACTTGCCTTCCTATAAATAGCTCAAGCAAACCATGTAGTTATCAAACGAAACAAACAACCATAAATCAGAACTAAATATACATATAATTTCTCGATCGTTTCGGAGCCGTCAGATCAGAATCTGATCATGGACAAGGTGATGAGGATGTCATCAGAGAAAGGAGTTGTGATATTCACCAAAGACTCATGTTGTCTTTGCTACGCCGTGCAGATCCTTTTCCGTGACCTTAGGGTTCAGCCAACAATCCATGAGATCGACAACGATCCTGACTGTCGTGAGATAGAGAAGGCCTTAGTCCGTCTTGGCTGCGCCAACGCAGTTCCTGCTGTTTTGTCAGTGGTAAGCTTGTGGGTTCGACCAATGAAGTCATGTCGCTTCACCTTAGTGGCTCTCTCGTTCCCTTGATCAAGCCGTATCAGTCATTTCATAACTAGAAAGATGCATGGATCCTTGAAAATGAAGATAATTGGTATGTTAATTAGATAGTAAATAATGATGGATGTACTACACGTAAATGTGTATCATGTTCTTCTATATATATAGCTAATTTTTATATTTTGTTTTTCTGATCATGTCGAAAGCATTTAATTAACTAGCTTTGTATTTCCCCGCTTAATCAGTCAGTGGATGTACTGATGTGTTATCTATTGTAATGGAGAAAATTATATATCATATGTTATATTGCTTTCGTTTTAATTTCTTTCCTGTCGTATCACATTTTCTGAATGGTTCGAGCACTAAAGGTCGATTTAAATGACATCATGTAATTATCAGAACAAAATAATAGATATTTTTGTATCAGAAGTTAGCATGTGTGATGTATTAGTCCGAAGATGTTTTCTGTAGAAGTGTGTGAATAAAATGATAGTATCCAAAATAAACAATAGATTAACGACTGAAGAAAAAAAAGTGACTGCATGAATTTTGTCAATATTGTTACAATTTAAACTTGACTGGTGAATTATTATATTTTTTTTTGTAAAAAAATGACTGGTGAATTATGATAAAGAAATATAACCAGAGAGACTGTAACGTTACAATGCCTCGCGATTAAGGTCTCTTTGATTTAGCCGTGCTATATCAAAATCTTAATTTCATGTGAATGTTTACTTTTTTCATCTTTTTCAATTACAAAAAAAAAACGTGAAAAACAAATATTTGAATCTACAAATAATTGTTAGCTCTTGGAACAATTCATTCTTCATGCTCACTTAATAATATACCATGAGAACAAAACACACAACTATCTTTCAGTTTTCTTTTTTTTCAATTTTATTCGCGAAGTAGTAAAAGATGCATCCAAAATTTGAGTACCGTAAAAAATGGAAATTTATTAGAGTTCAACATAAATACATTTAATCAAAAAACACAAATAAATAATGCATAAAAATGAAGATGTATGAGATGAAGTAGTACATGAAATGCGACTTGAAATACAACACAGAGAAAGAATGTGACGGAGAGGTGTGGGGCGCTCTTGAAGACATGAACATTAAAAGAAGATTTGTTGTGGAGATAGCTTAAGAGAAGTATCGGAGAAGATGCAATCGGCCTTACACAATAAAGAAGATTGAGTTACTTGTTGAAATACCGAAATGGAAAGTTTCTAGTTTGGAGATCTTTAGGTCTAAGGTTTTTTCTAAAGTATAAAAATGCAATAATAGAAGGATCAAGAAAGTAACCTGTAATACAGATAGTATTGGCATTGAATGTGCCGAGAACACACTGAGAGAGTTTTTAGCATAAAAGGTTTAGTATATCACCATAGTGTGTACTTGAAGGATTCCATAAATATAACACCATTGGACACAAAAAATCCTTAACTATTTTAACAGAAAAAAAATTATTGTTATATTCTTAAGAACTCCAATGGTGGTAACACCATTGGAGGTGCTCTAAGGGGTTAAAAACGTGAGTGGTTCAAGAGATTAAGTATAAATCTTTGAATAGAAATGACTAGTTCAACAAGTCAAGTTTTGTTTTGAGCTTATTGAAAAAAATTGCTTTTAAAAAAAACTTGTATGTGTTTTAAAAATGATTAATCTAATTGTATTTTTGGAAAGAATTAGGCGTATGTTATTATGTGTTCTAGTTTTTGTAAGAGATACAACTTTCACATTTATAAAAACCAGATTAAATAAAATATATATATTTGCACTTAGAACGTGTTACTCGTTTATGTATTTTAATTAAATTTGTTTAGAGTTCAAGATAGTTACTTGCACTAAAAGAAGCTGTGCATATTTAAGTTTTGTTTGTGTCTTGAATGATTATTGGTGGTGTCAAAAAAGGAAAGGGGAAAAAGAGGAAGGGCTTTGCGAGAGAAGTGGAATACAACTTCCGAGTTCTTTGGGGGATCTAATCTTGGGAGGGCGAATCTAATCGATCGGTAAGGAACGTGGAACAACAACCTTCACTTGCTGTCTTTGTCAGCAGGATTCAAATATTCTTAGCTTTGAGAAAAGTATTCCCGATGATCTATTCATATGCATCATCACACAGTATCCAATAACTCAACTTTATTCTAAGGCATCCCAACTTTTCAAATAATGGACACTAGTCAACAATATTACTTAATTCATCCAGAACCACCGTATATTTCTAAAACTTGGGTAAGTAGTCAATGGGATTAGGGCTAAACAAATTTTATTGGAAACCATATAAGCTAACTTAGCAAGTAATAAAGAAACTGAGCAAGAATAGGGGTGACTCAGAGATGTGCATGAATAGAAGCGCATAAAGCATGTGCTTCGGACCCATACAAATATATATATTTAAGGGCCAAGAATATCACAAAAATTACATAGCTATATATTTAAGGGCCAAGAATATCACAAAAATTACATAGTTCTACTGGTAAAGATCTTAGGATGTGTATTTAAGGTGTTGGTTTGACATACTTAACT